>ML372291.1:0-35809 GCA_005239525.1 Nicotiana knightiana
GGAATTGACCGAAACAGGGGCCTGGTGTTATGAGGCTAACGCCTGGATAACGCCAGGCTAGGGTTGGCGTTTGGACCCTAACGCCTGGCTAACGCAAGGTGCACTCCTCCTCACCTCCTGAGCAGATTTTCGATGTATTTGCATCCATTTAGCTCGGTTTCCATCTCCAATTCACCTACACATGAAATAGACTCTATTATGCACATAAAAAGTGTATTTTTATCATTAACTCACATAAAATGTAGGGCATATAAAATTTTAAACTATGAATTCTAGCCTCGCATCAGTCATTCCCCGAGTCTCGTGGTTTTAGCACGGTCGCTTTATTGGCTATAATTGGCTTTAAATTAATTTTAAATAAACTATACTTTATTTGGTTTTCATGTTTTGTCTATGCCTGCCTTTATTGTTGATGGCTTCATTATTCTCAAACTAGGACGAGTATCCCCGACCCTAGCTTACACTAACCAAGACGAGCATCCTCGACCTTGGCTCGTGTGTCGCACCTTAAAATAGAGCCTACTCGAAGTTAATTTGCAATTTTATTTATGTCTTTACTTCGAAGCGAGTCTTCCCGACATCAGTTAAGACGAAATTCATTATTTTTATTAAAACAAATTACTTTTGAGTTAGTCATGACCAATTATGATTGAGTAATCGAGTTATTTTTATAAATAAATAAAGCATCTAATCTTATTGAATTTATTCAATGAATAAAAAAGAGGGTGACATCAATATTTTTTTTTTTTTTTTAAATAATCTTTTGCTTCATTTTTTGAAACTCAACTAGGCTATTACTATTGTTATCCTAAAAAAGAAGAAATGACTAACTTTAGAAACTATGTTATTGTTATTAGTCAAAGAAGAAAAGCATTTGTTTTATTTGTAGATTGATGTTTCATTTTCTAGCTTAATAAAATTATTTACAAATTCAAAATGAGTAAGGTATGGTTAAATGAAACAACTTTGCGATTATTATGATTACTAATTTAAAAGATGAGACTAGTGCGGGAAAGTTATTAACTTACATTATTTAAACTAATAAAATATGGACTTTTGGTGATATTAAAATGAGGCAGCCCACTATTGGGCTGATGGAGTCAATTGGCTCATGTCAAAGACAAAATCCAAAAGGCCCATGCTCTTGAACTTCAAATCTGCAAATGTGACCTTTTAGAGCCACATTACAGATCTACTCCTATTTTTGTCATTTTGCAATACATAGCCAACTATTTACAAAAAAGTAAGTTTGTTAAGAATAACTTTCTATTTACAACTTAACTACTTTACAAAAATAAACCTACTCAAGAAATAAGCAAGATAATTGGGACTTTAATCAATGAGGAAAAGAAATGGGGTTTAGCTTGGCATCATTAGAGGAACAAGCATAGCTACATGGGTTCAAAATTTAATACATACTTCATACAAGCAACTGAGGGCTGAACGAAATTATATCTAAAACTTTAGCATAAGAAAAGATACTTGACACAATTTAATTAACTAGAATATAGTTGTAACATTATCCAAACATGCATGAACATGTAAAAATGAATTACAATAGACGAATGAAGCTACTAATATTTCCCAGCGTCATTATCTTTCATTCCAACTCAATTTTAGGATTTACATGGACTGAATGTTACCTGGATAGCAGAAAATACATCAAGGTTGGCTTTTTCCGAAATCAAGAAACGGACAACAAAATAGTTAAACAGGAAGCAACGCAGCAAAAGCAGCGACAACCAGCAGATTTCAGATTTCAAACCCAAGAAGAGGAACCAGAAATACCCAGCAAAGAAGTATTAACCCACAACTATGTGACTTCACAAAAAACTTTTGAGACCCCTATATTTTTCTTAAAAATTTTGCACTTAAGAATCAACTCACAAAAGCTCACAAATTTCAGCCTACTAAAGTATTCAGCTGCTGATTTTTGTTCAAAGATATGTGTGTTCAAGCAACTCTAAGGAAGTTTTCTCAGTCTGAAAATAGAGTCACCCTAAAATTGATTATGATTGGCTCTGTTATACCCTTCGTACCACCCTGATTCTGCTTTGTGTTGGGGTAGCCTCCAAGGACATATAACCTTGGGCTTGGAACATTGGAGTGAACTTCCAACCTCGAGACCTTAGGAACAAATAAAGTTACCTTTTCTAAGCTCGGGGCTCTTTTCACAATCAACGGCACATCTCGGCTTGAACTGACTTCCAGTTTGGTTCCTTCTTGAATTGTTCCTGCTCTCGCTTCTACTCGACCAGCCAGCTAGTATTCTTGATCTCGGCCAATCATTCCCACAAAGTGAACATCATTGTATACTGGAAAGGGGTTGTTGGTCACATTAGGAGGGCCCTCGTCATGTGTCACTACAATCAGTTTTTCAGCAATTAGTCTTTCTATGGCTCTTTTCAGAGTCCAACAATCATCAGTGCTATGTCCCGAGGCACTTGAATGATATTCACATCTAGAATTTGCTTGAAATCCATGTGAATCAGGATGCAAATGGTGGGGAGTGATGAGTCCAATCACGCCTATTTGCTTCAGCTTCTGGAATAGACTAGAGTATGATCCAGCCAATGGAGTGAATTTTTCGGCATGCTTGTGCGCTCGACCATAATCCTGCCTGGGACGAGCATTGTACGATGCCCGAAAATTTTGATGCTGAGGCCGGGGGATCCTTGGAGCTGGTGCCCGTACCTGTTGATTGGGAGGCCGAGCATAGGATTGAGCATTGAGCATTGTATATTGTGGTGGGCCCACAGAGTATTGAGGAATTGGCGGAGGATAATAATGTTGAGGGTAGCTGGATTGACCCTGATGAAATTGCACATAAGGGTGCGATTCCCCTCTTTGAACTTCCCTGGATCCTGAAGTCATCATGGACCCTTCATCTCTCTTCTTTCTATTAGCCAAGCTTCCCGACCCATTTTGGATAGCTTGGGTAGTGGCTTTGAGAACAGCTTGACTAATAATTCTGCCAGTCTTAAGGCCATTTTCGACCATCTCCCCTATTCTGATTGCTTATGCAAAAAGTCTACCCATCGCGGACATCATGTTCTTGTCACAGCCCAAATTTCCCTTCGTTGGGTATCGTGATGGCACCTAGTCTTAAGGACTAGGTAAGCCTAATATTCACGGAATAACAACAATAATAAATAAAATCTAATATTTTTCTGAAATAAATAATTCTTTATACATTTCATATTCCCAAAACCCGGTAGTACAAGTCATAAGCTTCAAAAATATTACACTAAAACTCCTAAAAATACCATTGTTCAGAAAAAAGTACAACAGTGCAAACAAAAATATAAGATGGTGACTCCGAAACCGCGAACGCTGAAGCGGTTTTTACCTTGAGTCTCCACAACAGCAACCGCGCTACTAACAATCAATCGGCCGGCTACGCGAAAACCTTGCACAAAAATGTGCAAAAGAGTAGTATGAGCACACCACAACGGTGCCCAGTAAGTATCAAGACTAACCTCGGTGAAGTAGTGACGAGGACTAGTCAAGACACCCACTGGTCTAATAAAAACTGAAAAAGTATCAATATAGGAATTAGGGAAATAATGATATACACATAAAGGCTACAAAATATAGCTAACAATACAGTGAATTCGATAAAGAAGGAAAACAATAAGTATCAGCGGAAAACCATGAAGTAACACAAGGACTGAATAGAACACAAACAAATTCGGCATGTAACTATACAACACGTACAGGTAATGACTCAACAACTTCAACCACTTCTACATCAAATTCGTAGTCATCTCCACGAGGTTCCAAACCTCGAACAAATCACCATTTACGGGTCCTAATATTCGAACCCTAACACTTGGCATCCTACGCCCTCATTCGAGTACTAACTGCACGGATGACTTACGTGCCAATTGGGTCATTTTCACCCATACAGCAAGCACAACAAGAGTATCTATACTTGACAACAACAAGGAGTCCTAAATTCATTAGTAGTACTTAACTACGTGTATGCTTGTGCATGTGTCCTAACATGATTTCAACAACCAATAAACATAAGGAAAGAAAAAGGGCAACACGTACATTTTCATCTCACAAGTTTCCACGCGAATAAACTCACATAGTAAATGTTCCAGTACACAATATCAACAACAAGGAATGACCCCAGGCCAACACAAGTATCACAAACAATCCCTGACATAACCCACCTTATCTTGCCACATGTGCATTATTAAAGTAACTGCCCGTCTTGTTTCGCCACATGTGCATAAACATGTTCCCACCTTGTCACGCCACATGCGTAACCCACATATATATATCACGCCTTGTCATGCCGCATGTGCAATCAATAGAAAACACGACAAGGAAAAATCTCGTGCAAACCCCCATATCAACAACCGCACGGCAGAAACCTCGTGCATCACAATAAATACAACTGCACGGCAAAAACCTCGTGCATCACCACAACAATTGACAATAATACAAGATACGGTAGATACATCAATTCAAGAACCTTTGATCACAAGAAATCAAGGCTAGTTCACAAGGAATAAGCACAACAAAGAATATTAGGCATAATAAGGACAGCTCAACAAGGAAGAAAACTAACTTATAAGAGTCGTACCCAAATACACAGTTCAATCAACAAAAAAACTCACACGAATCTGATAACTCCATATAAGGGCAAGTTATGAAGGTATATAATATCTAAAATTCTTTTAAGGTTGAGCAGTTACGAGTATATTCAACAATTTCCACTTAAGGACAAGCAACAGAAAATAATCATAACTTCATTTAAGACCAAAACAATTATAGGATGAGATGAAGATAATTACAGTTTGAGATAAGCAGTTAAGGGGACCTAGCATGACAGTAAAAGGAGTAAAATCTTCAGATAATCAATTAGGAGTCAAATAGGCAAGAGGAGTAAATCCAAAAGTAAGGAATCCTACATTTAGGCAAGTAAAGATGAAACTAGAAATTAGGAAATTCAACCATGCCAAGAACAATTCATACTCATCGAATATAATGACCTAAGATTCCTAAAGGGCCAACTTTCCACAAATGAGTTCGAGTGCGCACTCGTCACCTCATGTACACGGACTACAATCAACATAGAAGACTCAAATACTAAGGGGTAATTCCCCCACACAAGGTTGGGCAAGATACTTACCTCGAAGACGACAACCCAGTACTCTAAAATGAACTTCTCGGGCAAAAGACCTCAGGACTGCTCAAAATCAACTAAAACAACGTCAAAATACACATAAAACGTATAAGGAACTATTCCGAATAATAAAGTATCAATCTTTATAAAAATATAAAAATCGACCCATTCCAATACGAGTTCAACCATACAAAATTTATCGAATTCCGATATCATTTGATCCCTCAAATCACGATTTTTCAGTTTAGAAGTTTTCTTTCAAAACCAACATTTACTCAACTCAAAACACAAATTAAATGATGAAAATAAAGATAAAATCATGGAATATATTTAATTATAGTTGAATAACACTTACCCAATCGAATTGGGTGAAAAACCCCTCAAAAATCGCCAAGAACCGAACTACAGAAGTCAAAATATGATAAAAATGGCTCAACCCTCGAATTCGGAATATATTCTGTCTGCCCAAATATTTGTTCGATGCAATCACGGACGAGAAGATGCGATCACATAGAAGGAAAAATGCCACTGGTCAAATTGTGCTATGCGATCGCGGGTAAGGTAATGTGATCACATAGAATGGAAAAATGGCTATTGCCCAGTTGTGCATCGCGAACGCGACACTAGGAGTGCGATCGCGAAGAAGGAGAAAGTCGACATACGCGATCGCGTCTGAAGCTATGCAATCGCATAGAAGGAAAATTTGAGCGGCTCATAGAACACTATGTGATTTCATATATGCATATGCGATCGCATAAAAGGAAACATTAGAAAACATATAGCAGACCAACAATAGGGAAAAATGTACCGAAGCTCATCTGATACCCATCCGAGACCCCCGGGACCCCGTCTAATCACACAAACAAGTCATATAACCTAACACAGACTCGCTCGAGGTCTCACATCACATAAAACAACGCCGAAATGACGAATCAAACAAAAAATCAAACTTATAAATTTTCAAATCTTCAAATATCGAAACTCGTGTCGAAATCTATCAATTCAATCCGAAATTACGCCAAATTTTGCAGACAAGTCATAAATGACACAATAGACCTACATCCACTCTCGAAATTCCATTCCGAGTCCGATATCAAAATTTCACCTATCGGCCAAAATCGCCGAAATTCTAACTTCGCTGAATTACCTCAAATTACACTACGAACCTTCAAAACCAATTCCGGACGCGCGCCTGAGTCCAAAATCACCATACGAAGCTGTTGACATCACCCAAAACTCATTTCGAGGTCGTTTACACAAAAGTCAAACCTCCAGTCAACTTCCATCGCTTAAGCTTCCCGAACTGAAATTTTCCTTCCAACTTAACTCCGGATCATCCGGTAACTCAATCCAACCCCGCACGTAGGTCAATATACACAATGTGAAGTTGTTCAAGACCTTATGCCACTGAACGGAGCTTAAATTCTCAAAATGACCGGCTGGGTCGTTACATCCTCCCCCTCTTAAAATAAATGTTCATCCTCGAACGTGCCAAGAGTAAATTATGTCTAGATACTATTGATTTGGAGTCGGGTTCGAAAGGAAAAGTTGTGCTAGAGGCTTGATTTGGATTCTTGGAGTCGAGGTAAGTGTTTGGCCTAACCTTAGCTTGAGGGAATAGGTGTTGAGTCATATGTGCTACGTGTTATTATCATGTTCAATGTATAGGTGAGGTGACGAGTACCTATACATTGTTGTCAAGCATGCCCGTGAGTCATTTCTTATGGTATATGTGCTTTTCTTCGATATTCACTGTGTTATGAAGTAGATTTCGTTTTGGAGATTATTTTGTTGTTGGAAATAATTAGTTGCGGACATTGTTGATTATTTGTTCGGTTGAGGATCATTTGGTTATGTTGTATATTCAGTGAGATTAGTTATAGTTGTGTCCCTTGCCGGGATGGTGATATTTCTTTTATTGTTCCCTTGCCGGGATGTTGTGACTTATGGTTTGTATTGTAGTCTTTCCTTTCCAAATTTTTGTTCTTGATATTGTTTGGGTGAGGAAGAGTGTAAATCACGAAGGGTGATGCCGTGTATTTATTTATTGCATTGTGACGATAAGAGTGTAAAGCACGACGGGTGATGTCGTGCCATGATTTTTATATTTAAAAGCGTGAAGGTTAATGTCGTGCCGTTTCATTTATTCATTGCATTGTAAGGATGAGAGTAAAAGCACGAAGGGTGATGTTGTGCACTTGTTTTGGTGAGGATGAGAGTAAAGCACGGAGGATAATGTCGTGTACTTGTTTTGGTGAGGATGAGAGTAAAGCACGAAGGGTGATATCGTGCACTTGTTTGCTCCATGTGTTTACTTCCTGTTGCTATTGATGCTACCTAGAATGTTGCTTTATTCTGTGATTTAGTATTTGTTTTCCCCTTATCCCCAGCATGTTCTCCCCCATTTTACACTTAACTTTTTATTTTCTGTTGTTATTTCTATTATATATTATTGTATTGCACAGGTATTTAATGTTTGTTGTGTCCTAGCCTCGTCACTACTTCATCGAGGTTAGGTTCGGCACTTACTCAGTACATGGGGTCGGTTGTACTGATGCTACACCTATACTTCTTTATGTTGTGCAGATTATGGTACCGGACCCGGTGGACAGTGATCGAAGGAGTATCCTTTAGACCACAGACGACACTGAGGTAGTCCTGCAGGTGTCCACAGGCCTTGGCGTCACCTCCTACCTTATTCCTTCTCTTGATGTCTTCTCTTGTATTTCTGAGACAGATGTATTGTATATTCAGACTTTATTTTTAGTATTCCTAGATAGTCCGTGGATTGTGATACTAGTTCTGGGGGTGTATTTAGGGAAATTTCGTAAGATTTATTATTTAAGTTGTTGGACTTCTTATCTTCCGCATTTCTAATTATATTGTTCTAGTTTACCACTGTTATTTCAATTGTCTATAATAATGATATAAATGTAATAATCGGAACGTTGGCTTGTCTAGCGGGTTCAACGTTAGGCGTCATCACGGCCTGAAGGTGGAATATCGGGTCGTGACACGGCCATGTGCCGAGCTTTGCTATGGAAAATGCACATGATGCAACAGAACGATCCTACTAGGGATAACAGGCATGTGGCTTGTTCTTCTAGGTTTTAAAAATCCTAGGGGATGAGGTGTATCTAGACCGGACAACTCGAATTAGAAAGGGGTAGTGTACCGGGAGCAATACTTCTCCGGCTTAACTGTTGGACCCTCCCCGTTCTTAAATATGGGTGACTAATAATCCTTCACCGGGAGCCTAGGCCCACCGGCTTTATCTCAAAAAGGAATGGGGTGCATATCTGCGATTCCCGGAGTTGTATTCAGAAGACTCAGAGGGAGTGTGCAAGAGAACAATTTATAATACAGTTCAACAATATCAAAGTGGTAAAGAGCAGGCAAGTAACACATTAAGCTCAAATAAATCACAGTATAAAAAAGTTAATAAAGCCAAATAACATCAATGTACAAGCTCGAATTCTTGAATATCCCCAACAGAGTCGCCAGAGCTATCACACCACTTTTTACCCCCAAAAGAAGATATGTGTTATGGATTGTGGGTTACAGAGTCGCCCCTTGGAATTGATTTTTGGGTGTTTCAAGTCACCTTTTATTTAAATCCCTAGTCAAAGGAATATTTGACTCTTTTATTAGGTCTGCAAAAATAAAGCCCGGGTAAGGAATTTTGTTGACCAGAGAGAAAGTGTATGGCATTCCCCGAGTCCCGTAGTTCTAGCACGATCGCTTTATTGACTACAATTGGCTTTAAATTAATCTTAAATAGACTGTGCTTTATTTGGTTTTCATGTTTTTCCTATGCCCGCCTTTATTGTTGATGGCTTCATTATTCTCAAACTAGGACGAGTATCCCCGACCCTAGCTTACACTAACCAAGACGAGCATCCTCAACCTTGGCTCGTGTGTCGCACCTTAAAATGGAGCCTACTCGAAGTTAATTAATAAAACTTTTGTTTATTTGAAAGAATTGAAACAAGATACGTCCTCACGACTTTACCATTTTATTTATGTCTTTATTCCGAAGCGAGTCTTCCCGACATCGGTTAAGGCAAAAATTCATTATTTTTGTTAAAACAAATTACTTTTAAGTTAGTCATGACCAATTATGATTGAGTAATCGAGTTATTTTTATAAATAAATAAAACATCTAATCTTATTGAATTTATTCAATGACTAAAATAAAGGGTGACATCAATATTTTTTTTTAAAAAAAATCTGTTGCTTCGTTTTTTGAAACTCAACTAGGCTATTATTATTGTTATCATAAAAAAGAAGAAATCACTAACTTTAGAAACTATGTTATGGAATTAGTCAAAGGAGAAAAGCATTTTTTTTATTTGTAGATTGATGTTTCATTTTCTAACTTAATAAAATTATACAAATTCAAAATGAGTAAGGTATGGTAAATGAAACAACTTTGCGATTATTATGATTACTAATTTAAAAGATGAGAATAGTGCGGGAAAGTTATTAACTTACATTATTTAAAACTAATAAAAATGTGGACTTGTGGTGATATTAAAATGAGGCAGCCCACTACTGGGCTGATGGAGTCAACGGGCTCATGTCCAAGA
The DNA here is from genome assembly GCA_005239525.1 of Nicotiana knightiana. NCBI lineage: Eukaryota > Viridiplantae > Streptophyta > Magnoliopsida > Solanales > Solanaceae > Nicotiana > Nicotiana knightiana. The sequence goes on from ML372291.1 coordinate 9,730, forward strand.
CAAAATCCAAAAGTCCCATGCTCTTGAACTTCAAATCTGTAGATGTGGCCTTTTAGAGCCACATTACAGTTCTGCCCCTATTTTTGCCATTTTGCAGTACATAGCCAACTATTTACAAAAAAGTAAGTTTGTGGAGAATAACTTTGTATTTACAACTTAACTACTTTACTAAAATAAACCTTCTCAAAAAATAAGCAACATAATTGGGACTCTAATCAATGAGGGAAAAAAATGGGGTTTAGCTTGGCAACAACAGAGGACAAGCATAGCCACATGGGTTCAAAATTTAATACATACTTCATACAAGCAACCGAGGGCCAAACGGAATTATATCTAAAACTTTAGCATAATAAAAGATACTTGACACAATTTAATTAACTAGCATATAGTCGTAACATTATCCAAACATACATGAGCATGTAAAAATAAATTACAATAGACGAATGAAGCTACTAATATTTCCCACCGTTATTATCTTTCATTCCAACTCAATTTTAGGAGTTTACATGGACTGAAAGTTACCTGGACAGCAGAAAATACAGCAAGGTCAGCTCTTTCCAAAATCAATAAATGGACAATAAAATAGTTAAACGGGCAGTAACACAGCAAAAGTAGCGACAACCAGCAGATTTCAGATTTCAAACCCAAGAAGATGAACTAGAAATACCCAACAAAGAAGTTGTAACCCACAACTATGTGACTCCAGAAAAAGCTTTCAATACCCCTTTATTTTTCTTAAAAGTTTTGAACTTAAGAATCAACTCACAAAAGCTCACAAATTTCAGCCTGCTAATGTATTCAGCAGCTGATTTTTGTTCAAAGATATGTGTGTTCAAGAAACTCTAAGGAAGTTTTCTCAGTCTAAAAATAGAGTCCCCCTAAAATATGAAAGGAGCAGCCCTTAAGTAAGCAAAGAAAGTTACTTTTGGACAGCTTTTGGTTCACCAAAAGTATGTCCAAAATGATTGACTTTTGTTCACCAAAAAATTGCTCAAAAGACTCACTTTTGTGCTAAAAAATGTTTAAAAGGTGGAAAGGACAGTCCTTCAACAACTGAGGCAGAAGCATGGGGTAAAAAGGAGTATTTCAGCCACTCTAACACTAAAAGTAAGTTGCTAATGTACCCTTAATACATGATTACTCATCTACTCTACAACTTTAACAAAATCAGTACCAACCATGTGATTCAAACCAAACTAAGATAGAAAGAACACATAACTAGACTCAAGTTATCAACCAAACATCATTTGCTAAGTAGTAACTAGATTAAAAATACTTCAACATAATTCGAAAAGCAATTTAGAACCAAACGACCTAGTTAGAACATAAACTTAATTGCAACAATGGTTACAACCTAACGGAATTGGTTATGAACTAATTAGAACATCAAACTAACTAAAACTCATAGTAACTAAACCAAACAGGTAATCAAGACCAAAACAATCAGCAAGTAATCGATATTAACATAAACTTTAAACAACGAGAATCGATATGAGCCAGCATTTTGTTGAAACTAAACTAGAACAACTATCCTAATTTAACTAAATCAAAATGCATGAATTATATTATTAGGAAAAAGCATAGACATAGAACACGAATTAAAACCTAAACCTAATCGCTAAAGAAACAGAAACTAAATCAAGTGTTAGACTATGACGACAACTAACAGAAATTAACTTAAATAAGAAAGCGGCAATCAAATATATTACAATAACAAATAAAAAACACAGAGGAAACGATTAGTGTTTTACTTAAATGCCCGGGCTTCGAACCAGTAGTACGACATAAATAGATGGTGAATCGACCTCCATTCCTCTTTTTGTCGATGACAAATGCCGAAAAACAGAAACTCTGGCGAACCAAGTTGAGTCCAGCGCTATGTCGAAGTGAAAGAGAGACTAAGGGTCATTTTTATTCTAGACGGAGGCTCAGAGGCGGTAGTAAGGTGGCAGCGAGGTGGCTGGCCGAAACTTGTCGTATTTTGGAGGGGTTTGAAGGTTTTGGGGCGTGGAATGGAAAAGAGAAAAGTGAGAGGAAGCCGGTGGTATGATTTTTATGGGGTTTGGAGGTGGTAGACAGCGGCTAGGGTTTCGGATTTTCTTAGATTTATGGAGATTGGTGAGGATTTAAAGGATTTGGGATTTGGATTCATGGGAAGGAGGTTGAGAGGAAGAAAGGGTGAAATTTTGGGGTGGTTTGGACGACGTCCGCCAGTGGTGGCGATTTCCGGCACCGTGGGGAGCGGTAGAGAGATAGAGAGAGACGAGAGAGTGATGAGAGAGTGAGGAGAGAGGAAGAAGAAAAGAGAATAGGGAAAAATGGGGGCAACTTTCAGCCACCTTAGGGTTTAAATACCAAGAATGGAGATTAAATGGTGACCGTTGGATGAGGGAGTGATGAAGGGCTGAGATTTGGTCTTGGCTCACTTAATGAAACGACTACACCGTTTTGAACCAAGTCTTAGACAGCCCTTTTGGACTAGGTTGGCCGAATTGGGCTGCTGGTTTTGCATGATTTTGGCCCAACTAATGAAACAAAAGTTATTTTCCTCAATTCTTCACAAATCTATTATTGCACATAAGATAATTAATCTAAAACACAAAATCATAAGACAAAAATATGGACTAAATATAGGCATTTATAGTCATTAATGTTATATTAACATTAAACCAATAAAAACATCATTTGAACACTAGAGAATTTACTCAAGCACCCTAAGGGATTGATCATCAAGAAAAATGATTCTCCAGTGCATCAAGAACAAAGAACAACACTGCTATGGACCAGTTCCCATATCAAGATCATTGTATGTCCTTAGTAAAGTTGTAACTTTGTAATCTTTCTTCAATTGTAATTCCTACTTACCTTGTTTAGAAGAATTGATTAGGAAACTCTTGTAAATCATAAACTTTAGTATTTGTGTCTTGGCTAGAGTTAGTCAAGTTGTGAAGTCTTTGTAACAGGGGTATTACAAAGTGACTTGTAATAAGTGTGTTACAAGTTAGTGAGGGATTAAGTAGTTAATTCCTAGGTTACATAGGTTGTAATCTGAAAGTTTCTCGGTAGTGAAGTTGAAATCCTACAAGTGCAGGTCGTGATTTTTAATCCCGTTGAGCTGGAAAGTTTCCACGTAAAATCTTTCAGTGTCATTTACATTCTGCTTTGTGCGTGTAATCCGTGGAAACTAACAAAGAACCTGGTTCTCTATATAGTTGGTGGTCCCTCAAATTCTATCAATTGGTATTATACCAGGTTCTTTCTATCAGGCTCACACCTAGAAAGCATCCTCATGGCATCTCCACCAAACTTTGAAGAAAGTCAGTCTACTTACAGGACACCTAGGTTCAATGGTCAGTACTATGGGTGGTGGAAGACTAGGATGCACGACTTCATCATGGCTGAAGATTCTGAGCTATGGAATGTCATCTGTGATGGACCCTTTGTTCCTACCAAGAATCTTGGAGATCCAGTTGTGGCCATTCCTAAGACGAGGAAGGAATTTAATGATGCTGATCGAAAGGCCATAGAGAAGAATTTTTGTGCAAAGAAAATCCTTGTTTGTGGCATAGGTCCTGATGAATACAACAGGATATTGGCATGTCAATCAACAAAATAAATCTGGGAAGCTTTGCAGACAGCTCACGAGGGAACAACAAAGGTGGAGCAATCCAAAATCGACATGCTCACCACTGAATATGAGCTCTTCAAGATGAAGGACGATGAATCCATCCAGGATATGCACACTCGAGTCACCTCCATCATCAATGAGCTTCACTCTCTTGGTGAAATCATTCCTAGAAACAGGCTCGTCAGAAAAATCCTTAGTGTACTACCCAGTTCTTGGGAAAGCAAAGTAAACGCCATTACTGAGGTGACGGACTTACATACACTGACCATAGATGAGCTTGTTGGAAACCTGAAGACTTATGAAATTAAGAAGAAGAAGAAGAAGAAGAAGAAGAAGAAGAAGAAGAAGAAGAAGAAGAAGAAGAAGAAGAAGAAGAAGGAAATTAAAATAAGAGAGCCCAAAAGAGAGAAGAACCTGGTCCTTAAGACAGACAACAATGACTCAAGTGGTGAATATGGTGATATGGCATACTTGACAAGAAGATTCCAGAAAATGGTTCGCAAGAATGGAGGCATTCCAAAAAGGGGTAGCTCTAGCAAGTCAAAAAACTATGACCTCTGTCATAAATGTGGCAAGCCAGGACACTTCATCAAGGATTGTGCTCTCCTAAAGCAAGATTAGTTCAAGCACAACTCAGACAAAGCAGCCAAGAGAACTCGGTTCCTGATAAACGCTTCAAGAGAAAGAATGCCGCTGACAATGTTGTGAAGCAAGCTCTTGTTGCATGGGGAGACTCTTTCAGCGAGTCTGAAGAAGAAAATGATCATGGTGATAGTTCAATGATGGTAGTGGAAAGTGAAGCAACTGAGTATGACTCAATTTTTTCTTTGATGGCTCAATCTGATAATGATAAAGATGCACTAACTATGGAATTAGGAAAAGCTGAACAAACCAGAGATGACTTAGTAGTCGTTGCAGTTGATTTGAAAGAAACAATAGAGAATCTGAAGAAAGAAAAGGATGCCTTAGAGGGAAAAATTACAAGTATAGAACATGAAAGAGATGATCTAATGGTTGTTGTGGTAGACTTAAAAGAATCCATTTAGTGTATAAGTAAAGAAAAAGAAGCCTTAATTGAGAGAGTTTCTAACATTGAGCAAGAAAGAGATGACCTAGTAGTGATGGTAGTAGACTTGAAGGAGACAATTGAGGAACTTAAAATGGAGAGTAGGCCTGGAAACTCTAAAAAGGGAAAGGAAGTTGCAAGCGAGGCACACATTAAGCTTGAAATGAGCTTCAGTAAAGTCTAGTCTATGTGATTAGCTTGAGAAGAACAAACAACTTCAGGAAGAACTAGGAGGAGTGAAGAGTGATCAAGAAAAATCACTCAAGTGGACCTGGTCCTCGGATGCTATTACTGCAATGTACATTAACAATGGGGGGAATAGGCAGGGAATTGGGTTTCAAAGGGGGAAGACTCCCTACAACCCTCACAGCAAGTATGTTACTGTACCCGACAACTGGTTGTGTACCCACTGTGGTAACAATGGGCACCTTAAGGAAAACTACAAGGCCAGGATTCGGTCTTATCAAAAAAATAAAGTCTTTGCTGAGAACGTAACTACTACTAGAGGACCTGGTCCTTAACATAGAAAATGCATGTTGCCTGGTTGGACTAAAAGAGCACTAATTCATTCATTCCCTCATTACAAGGGACGCAAACTTGTTTGGGTTCCTAAATGTAACCCTTGATTTCCTTGTGCAGTGAGTAGTAAAGGGAAGAAGCCAACAACGGTACATGGACAGTGGTTTCTCAAAGCACATGACAGGAAACACAATCGATTTCTACTAACTGAAAACACTGCAAGGAGGGAGTGTATCCTTTGGAAATGGACTAAAGGGATACATTCTAGGAGTTGGAAGGATTGGGAAGTCACTTACTCACTCAATTGAGAACGTGTATTATGTCAATGGCTTGAAGTACAGTCTCTTGAGTGTTTTTCAGATATGTAACAAGGGAAATAAAGTGGAATTCTTGTCCAAGATATGCACTGTCACAAATCTTGTGGCTGGTGAGGTGGTGCTGGTAGCCAAAATATACAAGAATATTTATGTTGCTGATTTTGAGTCCTTGCAAAGTGGTGATCTAAGCTGTTTGAGAGTTGTTGATGACGATGCTGAACTATGGCACAGAAGACTAGGACATGCAAGCTTTTCATTACTGAACAAACTGGTCTAGAAGGACCTGGTTCGTGGTCTGTCTAAGTCAAGATTCAAGGAACACAAAGTGTGTGATGCTTGTGCAAAAGGAAAGCACGTCAGATCTTCATTCAAGCCCAAAAAGGAAGTCAACACCTCAAGGCCACTTGATCTTCTTCATATGGATCTATGTGGACCAATGAGGGTGCCAAGCAAAGGAGGAAAAAGATATATCTTTATGATAGTGGATGACTACTCCAGGTTCACTTGGACCCTATTCCTCAGAACCAAGGATGAAACTTTTCAAGTATTTGTTGCCTTTGTCAAGAAGATCCAAGTGAAGATGGGAACAAATGTGGCTTGCATCAGATCATACCATGGGACAAACTTTGATAATGCTAGATTTGATGAATTTTATATTGAAAATGGAATTACTCATAACTTCTCAGCTCCAAGAACACCACATCAAAATGGTGTTATGGAAAGGAAGAACAGGACTCTTGAAGACATGGCAAGGACAATGTTAATTGACAGTGGGATTGCAAAGAATTTCTGGGCAGAAGCTGTCAATACTGCTTGCTACTTGGTGAACAGGTGCATGATCATGTCCCTTCTAAATAAAACGCCTTATGAATTGTTGAATGGAAGAAAGCCCAAACGGACTCATTTCAGGACATTTGGATGCAAATGTTATGTTCTCAACAATAGTAAGGATTAGCTTGGAAAATTTGATGCCAAAAGTGATGAAGGAATCTTCGTGGGTTACCCGTCTCAAAGAAAAGTTTACAAAGCATACAAAAAGAACTCAGTGTCTTGAGGAGAGTGTACATGTGATATTTGATGAGTCTCACCTCTCTTGTGAGAAGGACATGAATGCTGATCAAGATGATGAACCTTATTAGTTCCAGGTGAAATTATTGACATGGAAAATGGGAAGACAGACTTGATAAGTCATGTCAAGGAATCTAGTGAAGATGATACAACTACTTCTCCATCCATAGGAGAGGAACCTGGTTCTACGATCACAACAACTGAAGCTGAAAATAGAGTTCTTGATGCACTCCAAGGTACTCCACCTGCTAAAGTAAGAAGCGGCCAAGAACCTTAGTCAGACACACCTGGTTCCCCTACCAATGAGATTCAAGTACCAAATTGGAAGCACAAAAGCTCACATCCTCTTGAAAACATAATCACCCCTCTTGATTCAGGAGTTTAAACCAGATCAAAAGCCAGAAATTCACTTGCCTTTTCAACCTTTCTTTCCCAAATAGAACCCAAAAATATCAAAGAAGCACTGAAAGATGCAGACCAGATCACAGTTATGCACGAGGAGCTGCATCAATTTTAGAGAAACAAGGTATGGCACCTGGTTCCTAGACCTGCAGATCGTACCATCATAGGGACCAGGTGGGTATTCAGGAACAAACTTGATGAGTTTGGAGATACAACAAGAAACAAGACAAGGCTTATAGTTCAAGGCTACAATCAGGAAGAAGGGATTGATTATGATGAGACATTTGCTCCAGTTGCTCGAATGGAGGCTATCAGAATTCTTATCGCCTTTGAATCTCATATGGAATTCACATCATTCCAAATGGATGTCAAAAGTGCATTTTTGAATAGCTTCCTGAAAGAAGAAGTTTATGTCAAGAAGCCTCCTGGATTTGAGTGTCACGAGTATTCTGAGCATGTATTCAAGCTGGACAAGGCATTGTATGGGTTAAAGTAGGCTCCCCGAGCATGGTATGAAATGTTATCAAAGTTTCTTCTAGAAAATGGTTTTACAAGAGGAAAAATTGACAACACTTTTTTTTTAAGAAACGAGGGAGGAACCTGCTCATCGTTCAAGTATATGTTGATGACATCATTTTTAGAGCAACAACTGACTCGCTTTGTGAAGAGTTTGAAAAACTCATGGGGAGTGAGTTTGAGATGAGTATGATGGAAGAACTGAATATCTTCCTAGGACTTCAAGTGAAGCAGTCTAGAAGGGAACATTGATAAGCCAGCAGAAGTACATCAAGCAGCTGCTAAAAAGGTTTGACATGGAAGCATCAAAAGTTATTGACACTCCCATTGCCACAGATATACGTCTAGACATGGATGAAACTGGTTCCCCTGTAAATCAAACCATGTATAGAGGTATCACTGGATCACTCATGTATCTCATTGCAAGCAGACCTGACATTGTGTTCAGCGTGGGTCTCTGTGCAAGGTTCCAGTAAAATCCAAAGGAATCTCATCTGAATGCTGCTAAAAGAATTTTGAGATATCATAAAGGGACACCGGACCTGGTTCTCTACTGTCTTTCAGGTGATACTTTTGATCTCATTGGGTATGCTGATGCTAATTATGCAGGATATCTAGTGGACAGGAAAAGCACGTCTGTAATGACACATTTTTTGGGTTCTTGTATTATCTCATGGGGTACAAGGAAGCAAAACTCAGTGGCACTCTCAACAGCTGAAGTAGAATATGTAGCAGCCGCTTCTTGTTGTGCCCAATTGCTGTGGATCAAGCAGTAGTTGGAAGACTTTGGGGTGTGCACTGATTGTGTACCTCTCTTGTGTGACAATACAAGTGCATTCAACATGACCAAAATCCAGTCCAACACAAGATAACCAAGCACATTGATGTACTTCATCACTTCCTCAGGGACAATGTTGAAAAAGGGCTTATTTGTATGAAGTTTTGCAGCGCTGAAGATCAAATTGCAGACATCTTCACCAAATCCCTGAGCAGAGAACATTTTGAGAGAAATTACCTGGCACTGGGGTTGATAAAACCCAACCAAGGACCTGGTTCCCAATGATTGTCTATGAAAGACATATACAGGTAAAATTAGCTAAAGTTTTTTCTGGAAAGGTCTAACTCATTTCTATACCGTTACAGATAGACACACATGATGATTACAGAGCAGTTGATGCAGTACATACCGGTAAAAGGGGTTAAGCTTACACTTGCAAGACCTATCAGTGAACCTGGTTCTCCTGACATAGGTTAGTAGCTTCTTTGTTTTTTCATACACAATTTAAAATGGAAAAAGCAATGCCACATCATCAGCATGTCAGTCTCTTTACGTTGTGTCTTTTCATCCAAAGCGTCTCACCTACTACTGAAAGACCCGACTCCCCAAGCAAAAACTGCCTCCATTTCATAACCGGTCCCTCACTTTTCATAAATACATCTATCAATGGCACAACCCTTCACTTCCAAATTTAAAACTTTCCTTTTGTCTTTTCTCTTCTCAATCCACTAATTCTTCCAGTAAACCTTCACCATGTCTGAAAATCAAGCACTAGTGTAACTGATAGTACCCCCATCGAGTCTAGACCAGTTAGAACTCCAGCGGTAGACTCCTCACCCAACACAATCACCAGTCCAAACCCTAGAGTAGAGTCTCCTCCACACTCTACTCCCTCTCCTACCCACTCAGATTTTGGTCCTCATCAAAGTCACGCAACCTCGACTCTGAGCAAGTCTGTGAATGCCAGTCCTCCTCCGGTATCTCCAGTTAAATAGAGTGAACATAGTGATTTGGTTCAAGAAGGAAATCAGAAAACATCGAATCTCGCCATGGAAGATCCCTTCAGTGAAAATCCAACGGTTAGTCATGACAATGCTGATACAACCATGATAGGTCATGATTCTTGAGGTATCACTCCTCCCTCTGTTGAAATTTCCATGGAACCACAAGAAAATGAGGCAATATAAAATATGTTGTCCATCACTTCTGAAGGGGTTGTATTAGAGGAAGTTGTAGGGGGGTTTGAGCCTCAAGGGGAAGAGCCTCAGCCCACAAAAGAAGGGGGAGAACTTGTGCCATTTGAACAACCGGCACATGAAGATGCTACTAGGGTCCAAATGATGGACCTGATCCCTCCACGGAGGATTCAGGTCAGGGGTCATCTACCCAGGTCAGTGTTGATCCTGCTCCTTCTCCCCACTTCTATGCTGAGCCCCTGAATATGGTGGTGCCTAAAATGAAGTCTAACAGTGAAGAAGATCTAGATGATATGGTGATTAGTAGTTTCATCAAGGTCAGGAGTAAGCTAGTGGCAACTCCAGAGCCAACCCTTAAGCGATCCACTACACAGTTGCAGAAAAAGGAGGCTCTAGAGTTTATTCTCAAGAAAATCCAAAGGAGTCAAAGAAGGAGAAAGTTGGTCAATGATGGAAAACCTGTACAGGAAAAGGATGTTCCTGTGGTGAATGTGGATGAAGAAGCCAAATAGGGACCTAGTTACTTGGTTTGCAATCCCCCAAGGCAGAAGAACTCTCTCTTTCTATCCAAAAATCACACTTCTACAAGTGTTGAAAGTCTTTCCAAGAATGTTGATGCTGCTTCCAGTGAAAAGTTTTTGAATATTCTGGTGACAAAACAATGAAAGAGAGTAGTGACAAGTCTGATGGTGAAGAAGTGGGAAAATCTTATGAATATGTGCATGCAAAGTCAATATAGAAGGGAAAGATCATACGCAAGTCAATGAAAAGGAAGATGCATGATGATGAGGAACCCGATTCCTCAAAGAAATCAAAAGTCGGTGACTGTCTGAGTTCTGGAAAAGAGAAGTTGAGGTATCAGAAAGTGTTGTGGGTTCGCACATTTACCCCTGAGATTATGGAGTTTGCTGGGATGAGGCAGCTGGTAGAAATCTATGAGTTCCACCAGTGGAAACATTTGTTCACGGTTGATGTACCAAAGGAATATAAGGAGGAGGTGTTGAGCTTTTATGCAAACCTCTTCAAGGTTGAAGATGATCACCTTTGTGCATTGGTTAATGGAGTGGACATAGTGATGGACTCCGTTGTGTTGGGGCAAGTTCTTGGAGTTACTGCTAAAGGATTGTCATCTGTTCAGGGTGCATGTGCGTCCAATTTCAGAAATTCCATTGTCAAGGAAAGGGCAATTCAGCAAGGGGAACAGGTGCATAAAAGGGCACTCCTTCCAGTTTATCAGTTGCTTTTTGAGATGGTTAACAAAGTGCTGCTTCCTCATGCTGAGAGAAGATCTATAAAGTCCAAGGATGACCTAGTCCTTATGGAATTCTTGGACAGTTTTTACCACCATCAATCTGCCTAGAATAATGATTGAGCACATGCAAAAGGTGGCAGATTTTAAGGATGGCAACCATGGTCTACCTTACGGGTTCCTCCTCACAAAGGTCTTCAAGTTCTTTAAGGTACCTCTAGGATAGGCAAGTGGGGACCAAGAAGCAGACCTTCTCCAAGACCACCCTTGAGGAGTGTGAATGCATTGACAAGGTCGGAGGAGTTAGAAGCACCTCCACTATCTCTCAACTGATTAATGCCCAGAATAGTTCCACGGGGGGGATAAGGAAGTTGAAGGCAAGAAATTCCATTTTGGAGAATCAGCTCAGTCAGTTACAAGAGGCACCAGGTTCTAGCAGTTCTCACAACTCAGAGGTTGCCCGGTTGACAAAGGAAAATGTTGAGCTCAGGAAACAGGTTGAGGACCTGAAGGAGAAACTTCTCAATGAGCAAATGTCCGTGAATGCTCGCACGGATCTTGAAACCCTTTCCACCTCCTCAAAGCCCTCTTCCTCCGGTGCCCCTTAAGAAATGTCCTCTTAGTGTCCAGTTTTCAATGTCTATCTTTTAAGTATGTTTTGATGATGTTTTCTTTCTAGTACTTGTTTTTGTTTTTTTGGAATTGTGGATGGTAACAATGATTCTACTCCTGCCTGTAAAAGTTCAGATTTGGTTAATGCAAGTTTTTCTCCTTTTGTTGTTTATGTTATTGCTCTTTTGTCTCTGTTTTCTATCATGTTGTGTGCACACAAGTGGCATGAGTTAACCACGCTAGACTTCTTTATGCTATTTTGCTTTGTGTGTGCTTTTTATGATGCCAAAAGGGGAAAGATTTTTTGCATAACTGAATAGTGAGGTGCACTGATTAAGGGGGAATACAGATTCAGGGGGAACTCACTGAAGGTTCCTGGTGCACTATTTGGTATTTGTGGTTCTTCGTAGGCTTTTCAATTATAAGTATGACAGCATCAAAAAGGGGGAAATTGATAAGTTATAAGTACCTTTGTTTTATGTTTTGACGATCTAACAAACGTAATGTCAAGAACCAAATTAGGAACCTGATCCACTTTTGGTACACATTCTCAAGCGCATGAAAGCAACTAGACTTAAGCTGAAGATGTTCGTCAGAGCCTAAGAAGTTAAAGAATCAACACGGGGAAAAGATGGTCTCAAGTTTCCATGGTGATTTTACCAAGTCAACTCCCCACAACTGGAAAGTGACTGACTGCGCACGCAACAATACAGCACAGTGCAGTAGTCACTTCCATTGGAAAGGACTTTGTACCAAAGTTGTTCACATCATTCAAGTGATGTCATCAATGTTATATTAACATTAAACCAATGACAAAACATCACTTGAATACTAGAGAATTTACTCAAGCACCCTAAGTGACTGATCATCATGAAAAACGATTCTCCAGTGCATCAAGAACAAAGAACAACACTGTTACGGACCAGTTCCCATATCAAGTCTTTCTATGTCCTTAGTAGAGTTATATCTTTGTAATCGTTCTTCAATTGTAATTCCTACTTAGCTTGTTTAGAAGCATTGATTAGGAAACTCTTGTAAATCATAAACTTCAGTGTTTGAGTCTTGGCTAGAGTTAGTCAAGTTGTGAAGTCTTTGTAATAGGGGTATTACAAAGTGACTTGTAATATGTGTGTTACAAGTTAGTGAGTGATTAAATAGTTAATTCCTAGGTTACATAGGTTGTAATCTGAAAGTTGCTCAGTAGTAAAGTTGAAATTCTACAAGTGAAGGTCGTGGTTTTTAATCTCGTTGAGCTGGAAATTTTTCATGTAAAAACTTTCAGTATCATTTATATTCTGCTGTATATGTGTAATCTGTGAAAACTAATAGAGAACCTGATTCTCTATATAGATGGCGGTCTCTCAAATTCTATCAGCATCCAACCCAAAATATTTACACAAAAATGAATGAAATAGCCCAAGATATTATAAATCTTTTGGAGAGAAATGTATTTCTCTAACCAAATCCGTCATATGTCGGGAATTTGGTGCCGAAAGACAAACTTGAACAGTAATGGAATTAAACGACACATTTACTAGTTTTTGTCGGGAACACACATGTGTTAAGATGCTACTACAAATTTCTATGACTATTGTGAAGCAAAGGCAAGGCCGTAGGATTATATGCTTGTTGGAGATCAATTATCATCCACTAGTTTTATTAGTGATTGTTGTAGATATTTTCTTCAACAAAACAATAAAATATCGCACATCTTGTACTCCTAATAGTATATTATTCTTTCTTTGAGGTCGGTTTATGTGGGGCATCCATCTTGCGTGATTTAATGAAGTTTAACACTTAATTTTTTACTATGCATTTGGTTTACCAATAAGTCTCGCTGAAATTAAAGAGTGACAACTACCATAAGCGGCGCCAATATTTAAAATTTATGAGTTTATATTTAATCTTTTTAAGTTATCGAGTTTTAATTAATAATTGTACAAATTAATATATTCCTTTAAATAAATACTTCTTCCTATCCAAAATAAGTGATTTTTTGGTTATTTTCACAAAAATTAAGAAATTCATATTTTAACATTAATTAGCAATAAAACTGACCATATTAAACTTACTATTTCACATAAATACTCCTAACACATATTTCAACACTATTTACTCCAAGAGAAATGTAGAAAAAAAATAATTAATTTACTCTTGCTGGAAAAAAAAATCACTTATATTGGATCACAAAAAAAAAAATTAAAAAATCACTTATTGTGGACCGAAGGGAATAGTACAAAATTTGTAATAAAAATACTAAATTCAGCCAAACTCATACTTCAGTCTCTAGATCCGCCGCTGAGAATTACAACACAAACATTAAATACTAAAGGGAATATTATATATTTCATTTATTGGATTAAAAATATGATACCCAAATATAATATAAAAATATAAAAATATATTTTTTTTGTTACACATTTAATGACTGATATCCATTTAAAAGTTCAACTATACCTTAATTGAATTAGTTGATTTTTAAGGATGAATGAACACTTAATACTCCACTAAAATCATGTTTAACTATCAATCACATATTCATAAAGTTAAAACAACTTTAAAAAAGGGGTCAAATTACATAGTTAAAAAATATTTCGGACCCTTATTAGTTATTTCTGGCCAAGTGAAATTTGTAGTGGTACCCCCATCAACGTGGCAATGCTCATTGCCCAGCAAAATATCTCCTTTGATTTGGTCCCAAAAAATTAAAAAAAAAAAAAAAAAATCCATTAATAGAGTCCCACCTTAAAACTTGAGGAGCCTTGAAAACCACGATTTTAAAAGAAAGATTCGATGCAAAATCAAATTTGTGGACTAAAATCAAGCCAACTCATTTATGCCAACCACTAAACCAATGACTATTCACCTTTAGATTTTACACCATTTTCCACGGCCAAAAACCATAGACGATTTTTTTTAAAAAGGAATAATTTCTCTTTTGATCCCTCACTTATTAATAAACTATACCCGTTGTCCTTATAGTAATTACTTACGTATATTTAATCTTGAGTTAATTGTAATATGCATTTTTAGTCCTTTTATATAGGAAATATATTGTTTATAAAATATTTTAAGAACTATATTATCTTCAAATACTAGTTTCTTTTGAACCAATTTTTCTTGTTATTATGTTATAACACTTCAATATAGCAGACACAAAATATCGAAGTAGACGAGACTATTATAAAGAAATTTAATTGAACAAATTTACCATAAAACATGATAAATTACATGATTTAATAACAACAACTCTGTAAAATCCCACCAGTGGGGCCTGGGGAGGGTAGAGTGTACGCAGACCTTACCCTTATTCCAGAAGGGGTAGAGAGACTGTTTCCGGAAGACCCTCGGCTTAGAGTCAATATATATGTGACAACAAAACTCGAAAAATAATACAAGTAGCGTGAGGGACATCAAATAAATGGAAAATCAGTAACACAAACATAATGCAAAAATATGAAACACAACATAAATCGCTAACATTGCTAGACAAAACACTATCATATTCGTCGGTACAAAGAGGAAAATCGGGACAAAGAGAAAAACCGCTCGACTACCCTTTAACCTACAACTTTAATGCTCGACCTCCACACCTTCCTATCAAGAGTCATGTCCTCGGAAATCTGGAGCTCCGACATGTCCTATATGATCACCTCGCCCCAATACTTCTTAGGCCGCCCTATACCTCTTCTCGTACCTGCCAAAGTCAACCGCTCACACCTCCTAACTGGCTAGGCTTCTCCTCTGCACGTGTCCGAACCATCTAAGCCACGCTTCCCACATCTTGTCGCCCACCGGAGTCACTCCCACCCTCTCCCAAATATCTTCATTCCTAATCTTATCCAGCCTAGTGTGCCCACACATCCATCTCAACATCCTCATTTCTGCTACTTTCATCTTCTAGATATGTGAATTCTTGACTGGCCAACACTCAGCCCCATACAATATGACCGGTCTAACCACCGCTCTATAGAACTTACCTTTGTGTTTTGGTGGCACATTCTTGTCACACAAGACTCCAGACGCTAACCTCCATTTCATCTACCTCACCCCAATACGGTGCGTAACATCCTCGTCGATCTCCCCATCTCCCTGGATAATTGACCCTAAGTACTTAAAACTTTTTCTTTTGAGGATGACCTGTGAGTCAAGCCTGACTTCCACATCCGCTTCCCACGTCACGTCGCTGAATTCATAATGATTTACGAGTTGAGGGATCAAAAGTGCACATTTAAATTAGCTGAAGATTAAATATGCAGAATTAGATATTACAGGGACCACAATTAGAGTTTATAAATAATTGAGGGATCCAAGTGAAAATTTCCTTAAGAGAAAACCACTTAAGATCTGTTTGATCAGACATAAGAATATTGTCCACTAGTTTTAGCGGGCAAGTCATAGATATTTTTCTTCAACAAAACTTAAATAAAGAAAAGAAAAAGGATTATCAGTTTTTAGTACGTTTATTCTTTACACACAAAGTTGTAGAGGATCTGAAGTGGATTATTATCTGTTTTCTGGAAATCTAACTTTTAAGTGAAATATTTCTGTTTATGAAAAATGGGTGAAGCAGTGATGATGAGTGAAGGAAGAGGTGGAGGAGATGGTCAGTGTTTGAAGAAAATGGTGCTTAGTGTTTTATTGGTAGAAGCTGATGATGCTACTCGTCAAATTATTGCTGCTCTTCTTCGTAAATGTAGTTACAGAGGTTCGCCATCTTTATAAATCTTTCATTTTGACTCTTCTTTCTGCAGTTTTAATATTGATTTTAAGTCTTTTGGAATTAGCCGCTGATACTTGTATCAAGGTAGGTTGTATCAAGGTAGGCCGTTTGTATCATATCCCTTGGGGTGCGGTTAGAAACAGATCTAGAATTTAAGTTTTATGGGTTCAACTTATTGTCTTTTTACAGTTCTGGGTTCATATTTCTATTTATTGCAATATTAATGAATTTTTATACATAAATTTATGTTCCTGTCTTAAAAATACTTGATTCAGTTGAACATGGTGTCGATATATTGCATCTGCCTCTGGGTGCGGCCCATCCCGGGCGCTGCGTAAACGCGGGATACTTCTTGCACTTAGGCTAGCTTACTATGTAAAAAGTATTTATATCTTCATGTCACTTAAAAAGTAATTGCTTGTAACTCTATTTAATAGGATCAACAGATAACTTACAATAATATGTCATAATAGGTCAAGTTATACTGGTGTAAAAAATTCATAGACTGTTAGTGTATATAACTCAAGTCCATTAACATTATTGTTTAATTTAAATCTTGAAAACTTGGCTAGGAGATGTTGCTGGGTTTTAGTTGATTAAAGTCCTTATGGTTCTTTCTATTGATCTATTTTCTCAAGTGTTGAATAAATCTCTTGAAAGATGGTTTGAAGTACTGAAGAAAAATGAAAATTTTCCACCTTTGTAGAAAAATATTGGTTTTATATTTTACTTACTTAATGAGGAGGATATTGTCACTTTCAGTTTTGATTGTCAAACTGGAAGTTTATGTTAAGTTATGGTGAAATTAAAAAAAAAAAAATGAAATTTGAAGAAAAAAAAAAGGTGTAAGTTAAAGCGTGTTGAGAGTTGTTCTTCTTTGAAGATTTGTAAGTGTTCTGTAAGTGGAAAAGAAGACCCTTAAAAGTTCACTTGTGAACTCTAAATCAAGTTAAGGATGGTGTTTGAGTTATATGTTGTGTCCCTCGTATAAAAAGGCTTTCAAAAATATATACATAAGTAAAGAGGGGAGCTCGGTGCATAAAGCATCCCGCATTCACGCAAGGTCCGGGAAGGGCCGCACCTTAAGGGGTGTGATATACCCTAATGCAAGCATTAGTGGTTGCTTCCATGGCTCGAACCCGTGACCTCTAGGTCACACGGAAACAAGCTTTATCGTTGCTCCAAGGTTCCCCTTCATATTACATAAGTAAACAATTAAGTAAAAAATATTTACGTAAGTCTTGGATTGCACTTGCTACCTAAGTTTTGGTTTGGATTATTTGATCCTCTACCAAATGTTTTTCGTCGGATGAATCAGCAAAGACGAGGGCGGTGATGTTGTGTCTTTGATATTATGCCGAAAGAAATAGAATGGTTTCCTTATTTCTTTGTTTCGGGAATGAATACTTAGGATTTAGTTTAGGCCAGTGTTGTAAATAGCACTCGCCTCAGCACTAATAGCGTGAGGCGATGCGATGCGAGCCTCCAACGCTATTTGCCTCTGTTGCGTGGTGATTTTCAAAAGGCGAGTGCCCTTGCCTGTGTAGCGAGAGGCTCCCTATAGCGTCGCTTTTTGAAAAAAAGAAAAGAAAAAGGCAGCATACTAGCGATTAAAGGAAAACATTTAGTCTTTAGCGATTTCTTCTTCTTTCTCCTTCAAGTGGATCCAAACACATCAGCGATTCTTCTTTCTTCTTCAAGCTTCTTCATCTCTTTTCTTCTTTCTTCTTCTTCTTCTTCAAGTTTATGCCCATTTCTTTTCTTTCTTCTTCTTTCTTCTTTCTCCTTTCTCCTTTCTTTCTTGCCATTTAGCCTGTCCGTGCCTTCTATAGTTTGTCGTCTGAATAAAACCATTTTCAGCATGAGCCTTTCAGTTATCAGTACTGAGAATACAATTTTTTCCGTTTACTTGTCCTCTTTTCTCCAGGTAATAGCATGGAGGATATAATATCACGCTCATCCTGCACCCGCAGATTTCTAGTGGTATTATAGCTCCATGTATACTTCCTATTCTATGCTTCTGCATTCGCTGATGCTTCCCCTTACCACGCCACCCCTTAAGATAAAACGGAAAGGATGCAATGTATCTGTAAATTTCCATTTTGCCTTGAATTTCAGCGACTGGTATCATAGTCCATCACATTTTACCAACCCGACATCCACCCCTCAATTTATTTGTTTCTTCAGGATCTTTCTGTGATATGTATTTGGCTGCCTGAGAGGCGCGTATTAACTCTATATTTTAGCACATAGCATCTGCAGATCTTCTGCCCTTTGTTTTTTTGGAACTAAAGAAATAATAATTTTTTTTGACCAAACAGTTGCTTCTGTTCCCGACGGTTTGAAGGCATGGGAGATACTAAAGGAAAGGCCACACAACATAGACCTTGTATTGACTGAGGTTGAGCTACCGTCAATATCAGGATATGCACTTCTTACTTTAATCGTGGAGCATGATATGTGCAAAAACATACCTGTTATAAGTATGTGATGTTTTCTTGATCTCGGCTCTTATTTTAATGTTTCATTTCAGAGGGAGTTATGAGTGCTTAATCTGCCTATTTGTTTATGCAGTGATGTCGTCCAAGGATTCCATTAGCACGGTCTTGAAATGCATGGTTAAAGGAGCTTCCGACTTTCTTATGAAGCCTGTTAGGAAAAATGAGCTGAGGAACCTGTGGCAGCATGTTTGGAGAAGAAAAACCGTATGTTTAAATCTCAACAAAGAAAAGAAAATATTTAAAATGGTTATCAAATTTAACCAACTGAATCTAAAAAGAAGTTATTTTGTTTCACTTTGAATGGTCAGCAAAGTGCTGGAAGCCGTCCTCAAAATAAAGTTGTTGAAAACCACAAAGTAGCTGTGTCTGAGAACGAAGCAGCAAGTAATTATTCTAGCGACAATCTGGCTTCTATTCAAAGAGGAAATGACAAATCTAGCGATGCACAAGTAAGTGATATCTTCTGTGTTCATGACCTTATATGAGCACCATCATCGTGTACTTAATGGATTTTGACATGACATGATGACCTATATGTAATTCTTATGCGCCAACTTTAAGCTAATTTTGTTAAAGTTCATTTTTTTTCCAACAAAAGAAATTTACTAAATAGATAAATTCTGATTTTTTGTTGCACTTCAAGCAGTCAAGTGCCATCAGATTTTCTGCAGATAGTTTATTTTACATCATAAAAGTTTGAAAACGAATATCATTTCCAAAATGTATGATATGATTCATTACATATAGATCAATGCCTTTCTTTGAATCTGAAAGTGCGTGTATTGCAAATATGCAGGGCATTAAAGATATTAGATGTAGAGATGCTTCAAATATGTGCGATGATGAATGTCATGAAGAATGTGTTGAAGTGGTTGAGAGATCATTTATGCCGAAAAGTAAACCATTAGGTATGGAAAGCTACTCCCTTTCAACTCTTCATAAATTGTAGAAGAATATGACTAAGCTTTGTACTGACAAACAATCTTCTCTAGCAAACATGACTAGCTCGGGAATAGGAACTTCTTGCACTGGACCTTACAGCTCAGTTGCTATTAGTTCAGAGGAAGGCTCTCTTTGTGAAAATACTTGTGCTGTTGATGAAGTTGATTGCCGGTTGAATGAACTCTATTCTGCACCTTGTACTGAAGCAGTTGACTTGATTGGGAAATTTGAAAATTGCTTGGCTGATAATGGTCATTCTGACGAAAGAAAAGAGAAATCAAATGTCGCTTCCCGGTTGGGACTTTCTTTGAGAACATTTAATCCCAGTTACTCAAACGATGACGGGTCCAGAGAGCAGAACATGATAAGTCATTCAAAAGTATCCGCCTTTGCTAAGTAAGTTTTGCCTTCCTTTTTATTGACATTCTAGTGTTGAATTTTCCTCTTTGCTGAGCGGATTCCTCAAATATGAAGTAATATTGTACGATTTATTACTTTATATAACTCTTCACTGATTATATTCATGGGCCCGTTTTGGAATTCTGCAAATTATCTGTTCTGCAAATCAAATTCAACTTCTGAGAATTCATTAATGTTCTTTTATGTCAGATATGAAAATACGAAGACAATACAATATCTTTTCTCTGGATTGACTAGCAATTCTGGTCCATTTAAGGAAGGCTCTAGTGCCTCTACTTTGGAGCATGATGCTTCATTGACTGAGAGTGAGCAAAACGCAACAGCTCTGGTTATGCGCCAACCAGGAAATTGTAAAGCTGCAATATCGTCGGACAACCAACTAAGCTTTATTCCAGTAGAATCAGGTTATCAACAAGTACAGAGTCCTAATTCACAATCTCCACTTCCAACAAGTTCTTTGACTTATTCCTCTTCGGAAGTACAAAATCTTGAGCACGACAAGCAGCCATTTGATGATACTACAGTTCACTCTGAGGACAACGCAGAAGCAGCAGCTAACCAGAAGTTAGTAGCTGAGAAAGAAAGAAATGATTCTGCAATTTGTGGATCTAGTAATTTGGGAAGTGGCTTAACAAATAAGCTCAGTAGCTCTCGTTGCGGAAGTACTTCCAATGAAGCTATAGAAAGTTCCTCAGTAGTTGTAAGTTCGGGGACAGATCCTGTTTCTGAGAGTGTGAACTACAATGACAACCTTCCTCATGATAGGACAAGAGCAGAGAATCATAACACCAGTCAAAGGGAAGCGGCACTCGTGAAGTTTCGGTTAAAACGGAAAGATAGATGCTTTGAGAAAAAGGTATCTATAACCTTGGTGCTAGTGTCATTATTCAACTTAGATATATTGCATTAACTTTATACAAGTGCATCTTCAGGATTAATCTCTATATTCTGTTTAATTAGCGGAATTTTTGCTTGCTAACTTTATTGGATTAATCTCTATAAAGTTAAGGCTCCATATCTTGTTACATGTTGTAAAGCACCATCATCTTGGTGCTATAATAAGCAAAACACCTTACTTTCTCTCTCCTAATAGATGTAGGGACGGACAAACTGTACAAAATCCACCAATATATGTATAAATATTTAATTGTCAACTCAGTAACAAAAACGGGCTATGGGTTCAGTGGCAGGTTCAGAACTCATAATCTCCAAATCCTGGCTCCGCCGTTGATTATAGAAGTAGATAGTATCAGTTTTTGGCCTTCCACATACTTGAATGATAAAATCGCAGATATACACAATATTATTCAGAAGTGGCCAACATTTAGTTTAATATCTTTTTTTGGTCTTTCAGCACACTGAGATTATTTTTACACAGGTTCGGTATCAAAGCAGGAAAAGACTTGCAGAGCAGCGACCGCGAGTGAAAGGACAGTTTGTTCGTCAGCTGCAAAACGAAACTTAGTCTTTGCATAGCCATTCTCACTAATGTTTTAGGCAAATGTAGCATAGCCATGCAGATACAGGTTTGTAGTATTGTGTGTTTATGTGTTTTAAGCTTGGGAATTAGGGGATTGACAATAGTGCAACTCAAGATGTTGAACTTTTGGTGTTTAGTTCTTGGGTTTATATACTTAGTAGGGTGAAATTTGTCTTGCATTTAGGAGAATTTGTTGTTTGGTAAACTCTTGGAAGCATTTGTTTATTCCTATAGTTCTGTTTTGTTTGACACCATTGACTGAGCTGGGAACTCAAGTATTCATTCACTTTTGTATTATGTATATGTAAATAGTTTGCAGCAGAAAAATATTAAAGGACAATTATTTCATACCTACTACGACACATGGACTTGTAATTTATACTTTCCTTATGGTTTCAAATATTATATATTCTTTTTTTAATTTCTTTCATGTTTTCTGTATGGTATATTCGTAACCATAGTATATGACCCTAATCAAAATGCATATATTTGTCTCATACACTATAGGGATGGTGAGAGAGATATGTTTTACATCCTAGCGGGGTTATAATTGGAGATACTATTATTTTTGGTATAAAACTTCCTATAAAAATGGGAAACGGCCTATCTTTGAGTGCGGTTTGAACTATTGATTTACATAAATAGAAATAATCAATTAGGTTTACGACAAAACCTAAGAATCGATCACTTATCCAAATTAAGTACCTTTGCAGGGTCAAACTGAAGAGTAACGGCAACAAGTGATTGAGCTCAGTAGTTCCTCATATATAAATATTGACTCTAGAGATATAGTAATAAGGAGAAGACAAAATTGTTTCAACCACATACAGAACCGGAAGCACCCATATTTTTTAAAGAGAGGAGGAGGGGTTATTCACATTTCATTAGAGTAATTTCATTTTTTTCTCTTCCAAATGTTATATATTTGTTAAGAGCAAGGATATCCGGGTATTATGATGTATTATATTTAGGGGTGTTCGAACTGAACCGAACAATCGCACCAAACCGAAAAACCAAATCAAACCAATTAAAATGCCCGACTAGGTTTGGTTTGAGTAAATAAATCCGAACCAAACCGACATATAAATATATATTTTTTATATATATTTTAAAGACTTTATATTGATTTTTTTTTAAAATATTGAAATATTTGGGATCCTCTCATGTGTTAACCTAGAAACGAAAATTATTGTTAGACGACTAAGAAAATAACTATCATATATTACTAAATAAAATTCTCCCATTAGAATATTTTAATAGATCATATGTTTGTCAATTTTTTTTAATATTTACTAAACACATATTCACTTATCAAAACTTTATCTACAACTTTAACAAAGTAAGATTGAAATAATATTCATGTAACAAAAAAAGAAGAAGCCAAAAACCCGAAAAACCAAACTAATCCAAACCAATATAACTAGTTTGGTTTGGTGTTGACAAAAACCGAACCAACCCGGTCCATGTACACCCCTAATTAGGGGTGTATATGGACCGGGTTGGTTCAGTTTTTATTAAAACCAAACCAAACCAATTATATCGGTTTGGATTGGTTCAGTTTTGTCGGATTTTTCGGGTTTTCAGATTTTTTTTTTTGTTACATGAATATAGTTCAAATCTTACTTTGTTAAAGTTATAGATAAAGTTTTGATAAGTTAATATATGTTTAGTAAATATTGAAAAAATTGACAAATATATGATTTATTAAAATATTCTAATGGGAAATTTTATTTAGTAATATATGATAGTTATTTTCTTAATCGTCTAAAATAATTTTCGTTAATGTACGCTTTCTAAGTTAACACATGAGAGGATCTCAAATATTTCAATATTTTTAAAGAAAACTCAATATAAACTCTTAAAAATATATATAAAAAGTATACAGTTATATGTCTGTTTGGTTCGATTTTTTTATTCAATACCAAACTAAGTCAAACCAAACCTAATCGAGTTTTTTAATCGGTTTGGTGCGGTTTTCCGGTTCGGTTTGTACACCCCTACCCCTAATTATAATCCTACATCTTATACTAGACAAATAACATCAAGATATGGCATACAATTTTATATCAAATTTAACTAATACCAATAATCAAATACAGAATAAACATAATTTTAAATTCTATATTGACCAAAAAAGGGTGAGGAAAGTAGCTCCAATCCATTTTCTAGGTGTCACCATGTAACTCCGCGGTTACATACTCAAAATTACACTTAGTCGGCAGCTAGCCAAGAATCATTGTAATCAATAGTCGTAAGCTAAAGTAAAAAACAAAAACAAAATAAAAAGAATTGTTCTGAAACAACTAGCTAATTTCTCCTCTTATCACTAAGCAAAAAGAGAACCAAATTCTTCTATCTTTTCCTTTGCTACCTTTTCTCTTCCACTTAGACCCACAGATTCTTCTCTTTTCTCCACCTTTTTCTTATTGCTTTCTCACCACTATCACTCACTTAATAATTCAAGATATGCCTAACTCTCTCCTTTGCTAAAGTAGTTAAACTAGTATTTTTCGCTCAAAAAATTGCCTATGTAAAATATTGAGGTGAGTCTTAATTTTATAATACCATCTTTTCTTCTCTTATTTAGTTAGTGCTTATATAATAAGGATTTTTCTTCTTCTAACATCTCGATTATATACAGGTCCACATCGACTTAAGAAAAGTAATTAATTAGTTAAGAGTAAGGTAGAGTTTTGAGCAATTCTAAGTTCAAGAAACTGCTTATGTAATATATTGAGGTGAGTCTTAATTTTATAATACCTTCTTTTCTTCTCTTACAATGCTTATATTATGACCCAACATCTAACTTATATACAGGTCAATATCGACTCAAGAAACAGCACGAGGTAAGGTGGAGTTTGGAGCAAAAAGCAAAGGTAATTAAGCCAATTAGTACAAGATTTAGCTAGAAGAAATTCCAAAAATGAGTTATCAAGATCAACAAAATATTCAAAATGAAGGTGGCTATCCTCAAAGACCTTCTCCATTATCATCTTCTAATGCTCAAAGGAAGTATTCATCATCATCATCTAAAAATCCTGTCAAAACTTTGTGCACTTTTCTACTAATTTTCCTCATATTAGGTGGTCTCACTTTGCTCATATTGTGGCTAATTTATCGACCTCACAAGCCAAATTTCACTCTAGTAAATGCTGCAATTTACCAATTAAACATCACATCCCTTCCTTATATGTTCACCACCATGCAGTTCACAGTGTTAGTAAGAAATCCAAACAGAAGAGTTTGCTTGTTTTATGACCAATTTTCAGCTCTTGTTTCTTACAAGGGTCAAGCAATTACAACTCCAGTGATGCTGCCACCTTTATTTCAGGTACGTAACGGTATCAAATTGTCAGGTTGTGCTAAATTTAGATGAGTTAAAACAGGTCGAATTACTCCCTCCGATCTACAATAAATGACCAATTTGCTTTGAGCATACCCATGAAGAAAATATTAAATTCTATACGAAAATAATTAGTATGACTAAACTACCCTTCGTTAAATATTGCACCATAGTTATAGTAGCACTTACTTCTCTTCTCAAATATGATGAGTAAATGACGTTTTAAGAATATGTATATAAGAGTAATCTTGAAAAAACAAATTAAATTTATATAAATGGACACTTATTTTAGATCAAAATAGAAAAGCAAATTGATCACTTATTGTGGATCGTGGAGTTAAGTAAGGCGGGTCATAACTTGTCCCGAAATCTTTTGGGTCGAAATGAATGGGTCAGTTTGAGCTAACTAGGGGCGGTAATTTGAGCCCAAACTCATTCAACCCGCTCAGAGATTAATGGGTTGGGCTACAAACATTTTAACTCATGGGTCTATTTGGGCTGAACCCAAGTTAACCCATTATTTTTTATAACTCATTCTGACCCATTAAGCAGCCCAAATACAACTTATGAAACTCACCCAAAACAAAGGGATCTCAATCCAACTTATCTAGAAATTTACTTAGTTGCCTANCCCCACACACTCTACCCCCGTCAAGTTTTTTTTGTATTTTCAATTTTCTGTTTTTTGCACCACACATCCTACCCCCTACCCCTCCCTCGCAAAATATTTTTCAGCTTACACATTTTAAGGTAAAAAGCTTTTTTTTTCAAGATGAGCACGATTCTAAAAAATGGGTCAAGTTGGACGGGTTAGGCTATGACTCATTGCTCAGCCCATCTTGACCTAACCCATCTTAGCCCAAGTACACTTTAGGCTGGATTAGACAATGACCCATTTATTGACCTAACCCATCTTGGCCCGTCCAAATTCAGCACAACCAGCCCATTTGCTACCCCTAGAGCTAACCAATGTGTCATGACTCAAACTGACCAATTCAAAATCATTTTTTTTGGTTTTCTTTTCTTTTTTCCTTTTAGGGACCCACCCACCCCTACACCCTACCACCACCANTACTTCTTTTTTTTTTTCGTATTTTCAATTTTCTGTTCTTTTTGTTTTTCTGCACCACCCTATCCCCTACACCCTACCACCACCAACCACCTCCCCCCGACACAAAACCCCCTCAAAAAGGAAAATTTACTTTTTTTTTGTATTTTTATTTTCTGTTTTTTTTGTGTTTTCTGCACCACCCACGCCTTACCCACCCTAACCCCCCCTCCCCCCCAAACCCCCTAAAAAAGTGTTTACTTTTTTTTTTT
>ML372291.1:36838-125767 GCA_005239525.1 Nicotiana knightiana
CCACCACCCCCCTCCCCCCGACACAAATCCCCCTCAAAAATTTTTTTTTACTTTTTTTTTGTATTTTTATTTTGTATTTTTTTTTGTGTTTTATGCACCACCCACCCCTACCCACCCTAATCCCCCCTCTCCCCCCAGGCGAAAACCCCCTCAAAAAAAATGTTCACTTTTTTTTTATATTTTTATTTTCTGCCGTTTTTTGTGTTTTTTGCACCACCCACCCCCACACACCCTACCCCCCTCAATTTTCTTTTGTATTTTCAATTTTCTGTTTTTCGCACCACACATACTACCCCCTACCACTGCCCCCTCGCATAATATTTTTCAGCTTACACATTTTAAGGTAAAAAGCTTTTTTTTTTCAAGATGAGCATGATTTTAAAACATGGGTCAAGTTGGACGGGTTAGGCTATGACCATTGCTCAGCCATCTTAGCCCAAGTACACTTTTAGTCTAGGTTGGACAATGACTCATTTATTGACCTAACTCATCTTAACCCGCTCAAATTCAGCACAACCAGCCCATTTGCCACCCCTAGAGCTAACCAATGTGTCATGACTCAAACCGACCAATTCAAAATCATTTTTTTTACTTTTAGCGACTTTAATTACCAAGCAAATTAACAATTTTTAATGTTATCAAAACTTCATCTAATCAACAAAACCCAATTTTTTTTTTTGTATTTTTACATTTGGATACGTTTTTTAATGGGCTAATTCGGGCGACGTGACTGAACAAATTGATCCAAGCTTTCAGATGGGTAACTTGGGTTATCTCTAAGTTGACCTGCTAATGAATATATGTCGGGGGAAGTGCACAAACAACTATTCTTAGAGCTATTATTAAGGATTAGTCAGTATTTAATTTGTCCTAAAAATTTGAACTAAAAATCTTAATTATAGGATTATTCAGGATACTTTTGTCCTGAAAAATTGAACTGAAATACTAAAATTCAGGACATATTGACTAATTCTTAAATTCCTTTAGAATGGCTACCAGGTGTCATTTCTACACATTTATATATCCAGTCTAACTCGTTAACTTGGATAGGATAGATGAGTTATATTTTTATCGGCTAAATTTGACATCCGTAATTTCAGGATACAAAAAGCACGGTGCCCTTATCGCCGGTGATCGGAGGTGCATCGGTGCCGGTGTCGGTGGAAGTGGCAAATGGATTGGTAGTGGATGAAATGTATGGGGTGGTGGCTTTGAGACTAGTGTTTATGGGGAAATTGAGATATAAAGCTGCATTTATAAGGACTAGACACTATGGAGTTTATGTCAAGTGTGATATGTTGGTTGGGTACAAGAAGGGTTTTATGGGTCAAGTACCTTTGCTTGGTTCTCCAGATTGTGAAGTTGATTAATGAATTTCATTTTCCTTTGTCAATAAATGACAAAGTCGTGTACTTAAAGATTATGAACTTCCAGTTAGGAAACTGAATGATTAGAAGATGAGCTACACTATGTTACCATGTTCTTATCATAATTGTGTTTTTTCCATTCCAGCCTTCAATTTGTAAATAATATTTCAGTTATATTGCCTTTTTTATTTTACAAATTAGAATAAGTCTATAAAAGAAAAAGGGCATTTCGGTGCACGAAGCATCCCGTATTCCCGTAGAGTTCGGGGAAATGCCGCACTTCAAGGGTGTGTGACGTAGGCAGCTTATCTTGATGCAAGCATCAGTGGCGGATTTCACGGATCGAATAAGTGAATTATAGGTCACACAGAGACTAATTTACCGTTGCTCCAAAATTACCTTTCAAATTCACACCCGTTTGCCCATAAAAAAGAGTCCCTTTATTTTTCGAATTTTTTTTTTGTTGCAAAAACGTGTTTGTCCATTAAATTTTACAAGTTTTTAGAATTTTTTTCGAAAATGAGTTTGTCAAACCACTTTTTCAAAATTTTTAAATTTTCGCCCCTCACAAAACTGCAACATTTTTTCAAGTAAAATACATGTCCAACATAATTTTAAATT
Source organism: Nicotiana knightiana (assembly GCA_005239525.1). Taxonomy (NCBI): domain Eukaryota; kingdom Viridiplantae; phylum Streptophyta; class Magnoliopsida; order Solanales; family Solanaceae; genus Nicotiana; species Nicotiana knightiana. Next base: position 38,827 of record ML372291.1, read on the forward strand.
TCAAATACTATTTTTTAACTTATAAGTCCACGTACTACTTTTCTTTTCAAAAATTAGATTTTTATGTCTAAACGCCTACTAAGTCTATAAGTTCATAATCATTTTTGGTTTTCTATCTACGGGTGGGCACCTGCATTGATTTCCGGCTAATCTAGATTTGTGTTGCATAAGGCTCATTAAAAAGAAGATTTAAAACATATAACCGCCCACCTAATCTATTAAACTTAAAATAGCTTACGGATGTATAATATAAATATAATTCATGTATAATATATGTATAACGATGTATAATCAATGTAAAATCTATGTATACCGGCTAGAAAATGTAAACATAAATATGGTTGGTTATTTGTGTAACAATCCCCATTAAAAAAGAAAGTAAAAATTGCGCGGGGCACTTTATTTGGTCGCCCCCATTTACTTATACCCGCTTTTTTAAAAACTTTTAACTTGTACCACTTTTTAAATAACTTCAGCTCCCTTTCCCTCGCTGAGCTGAAGTTCACCAGTTAAGCTGAAGTTCGTCAGTTATAAAGACAAAACTTCAGCATACGGGGCTGAAGTTCCCCAGTTAAAAAGACAAAACTTCAGCTTTAGAGCTGAAGTTTCCCAGTTACAAACTTCAGCTTTAGAGTTGAAGTTCCCAAGTTATAAAGACAATTACAAAGACAAAACTGCAGCTCTAGAGAATTTCAGCTCTAGAGCTGAAGTTTTATCTTTGTAAACTGGGGAACTTCAGCCCAGTATGCTGAAGTTTTGTCCTTATAACCGGGGAACTTCAGCCCCGTATGCTGAAGTTCCCCAGTTACAAAGATAAAACTTCAGCTCTAGAGCTGAAGTTTTATCTTTGTAAACTGGGGAACTTCAGCCCAGTATGCTGAAGTTTTGTCCTTATAACCGGGGAACTTCAGCCCCGTATGCTGAAGTTCCCCAGTTACAAAGATAAAACTTCAGCTCTAGAGCTGAAGTTCCCCAGTGTAACTGGGGGAACTTCAGCCCCGTATGCTGAAGTTTTTATTTTTATAACTCAAGAACTTCAGCCCCGTATGCTGAAGTTTTTGTTTTTATAACTGGAGAACTTCAGCCACGTATGCTGAAGTTCCCCAGTTACAAGACAACAACTTCAGCTCTAGATCTGAAGTTCGCAAGCTACTTCAGGCCAGTCTTCTAGAATGCTGAAGTTTTGGGTGATTGCCTTTGCTACTTCAGCCCCGCATGCTGAAGTTATGCGCAAAAACGGGTACATATGCAATTTTTTTTACAAAGCGGATATAAGTTAAAACGTGACATAAAAAGTGAGTACGGATGCAAAAGCCCCAAAAAGAAATATTTCTTATCAGCCTTATTATATTGGGGTCCGATCCCAAGAAATCTGATTAAGAGGGAGATATTATATCCATTCCACCAAGTGGTTAAAGTTCACTTCTTTAACTGAGTCTTTTGCTTGAAATGTTGGATCTTTGACATGGTTAGACTAGTTATTTTTCAACAATAATTATCTTAGATCTCTATGTTCAGTCTCTAATGCAAAAAAAGAAAATCAGTAAATTAAGATTCTTGCTTTTGCGAGGTAAATGATAAATTATTTCTGCTGGTTTTACTTTTGCTACCTTTTATTGTTTTAATAAGTACCAGCAATTTGATAATTTTTTACTCGTGCCTCGGTAACTTTTTTGCACAATAGTTGGTGCGCATCGCTGGATTATTTATTAGTTATAAACTTAAAACGCTCTTAAGTTTATAAACAACCTCTTATATAGTCTATGCATTTTTTCTTATTTATATTATGGGCATTTGTTTTTCAGTTCTCCAATGGACATTGTATTTGTGTCTTGAAGTCTAGTTTTATTTTAATCTATGGTTCAAATTGTATAGATAATCTAGTCTATTTGGAATCATATTCCTTCATATAAGTAATGATATTGCTAATATACAACTCTATTTCCTTTTTACAATAATGATTTTATATTTACTTTACTAGATACCCATTGGTTTTCTCTCGTCTTTGATATTGTTAATTAGTTCGTCTTTTTCTTTTTCTGTTTCACCTTTCAGTTTTCAAATTGAATTATTTTACTACTTTTTGCTTCTTCTTTTTTTTTTTTTCCGATCTTAGTTTTTTGCTTTGGTATCTCTTTTTTCTACTTTTTTCTGTTACGCGTTCATAGTATTTTTAGTAATTCATTAATCTTTATTCTGTTTTCTTTGCTTGATTCCCTTCTTTATATATATCCCAATGATAAAAGAAAACCGTCATGTTCTCTCTACAGGCGCATGTTAAGCACAGATAGCTAAACATACGCCTATAACGATGGCTCGATCACAGGCAACGGCATCGACGACTAAACCAGAGGCGGTAGAAGAGGGGAGAATGGTAACACCGGAGTCAGGGATTCCACAAACGATGAATCAAATGCAATTAGTCCACTGGATGACTGGAATGGGAAGTGCACCAACCGTCATGCAAGCTTCAAAATGTGATGAAATGGAGAAATCTCAACCAATTGAAGTGGAGAATAACACAGTATCTAGGAAGCTTATGTTCTCAAATCAACGGCCAAATCCTGGGGGAACAGAGACGAACTTAGCTGAGGTGGTTAAAGGCAATAGATCTCAGCAACAGGGGATGCAACCGGAATATTATCCCCCAATGAGAGTTGGCTTGACTGCTACAAGGGTGAATGCGAGATTTGTAAATAACTTGAAGTATTAGATGGTTTGCGTTACAGGAGCTCAGGAAGGATTTAGTTGAATCTCACTGTGGTATTATGGCAGTAATAGAGTCTGGGAATTTTGAATCCACGGCTTTGAGCCAAGTGGGGAAGTCTGCTATGGACGAGTTGACTGCACGATTCTGTGTTGTATTGGTTTTGGTTTGAAGTATACTGGTGAATCAGTTATGACTGCGGGGGATGAGATTGAGGATGACTCGAGTAAGGGAATTTATGGATACGAGTTGTATTACACTCTATGGGTATATGGGAATCATGGAATCATTGGGTGGTTAGTTGTGAAGGATGTAGTGTGCGTGGAGTAGGAGATTTCTCGGTTGCTTAGGAGTGTGGGTTACTCCCTTGGGTGTTGGTATGCTAATGAGGCACGTGTTGTTCTGTCTGTTTGGTCGGTTTAATCGAGACTTGAGGAGAGTGGATGACTCTCGAGAATGGTTCTAATGGATTCAAGATTTAATATAGCGATTTGGAATTTTCAAGATTTGTATATGCTTAGAAACTGAGAGTTACATAGGACGGTGTCAAGACTTGTGGTAATTTTTTATTATTAGGGATCAGGCATTTCAGTTTCAAGGAGGTGAAGGAAACAATTTTAGGTTCATATAAGGTCTCTTTAGAGTGGGTGTCTCGGTTATGGTGTTTCTAGGTGCTTAAGAGGGAAGTCAGTGACTTATGGGCCTTAGTGTGCTGTGGTTTTACACTAGGGATTCTTGTGTGGTAAATTATGGTTAGTGATTGTGGTGTTCTAACAAGGAGAAGTATTAATTAGAAGACGATTTGGAAAGTACTTGGGGAAATAGGACAACTTGGTAGTAGGTTAGATCAGCACTGCAATGGATGTGATCGGTTCTTTGTGTATTTATGACGTGGCTAGTCTCTACGTGTGTTTTTTGGCGATGATCTTGGGTTTTGGCGACCTATGTGGCTAAGTTGAAGAGATTCGGTTCTGATAGCTTGGTTATGTGCAAATGGGTTTCAAAGAGTTCTCGATGGTTGTTACCACTGTTCGAGGAGTATATTTCCTACGGACGTGTAGAGCATGTGGCGTATAGTGATTTTCTCCAGATGAAATTAAATGGAAGGTTCTTGGCTAATTGAGTATATAGTTGCTTGTGACTCGGAGTGGATTATGAAGTTCTCGTACTTTTTATATGATGGCATGATAGATGTGGTGTGTTGTGTGGGATTGAGATTTGCATGTACAAGGCCATGGTTCAATTTTAAAGGGAAGGTCATGAAAATTGTGGGCAACATGGACGATTTTAGATGACTAGGTAAGTGATAACTATTTGGCATGGCTTGATGAGAGTATCATTTCAAAAGGGGGTGTGTTTAATTTATGGATATTTCACTGGTACTGCCGCATTCTCCTGGTGGAGCAACTGTTGATATTCGAATTTTGCTATGTGGCACAAAAGAATTTTAGAATCATTCCTCGTGGAATGATCATGTATGATAGATGTGTTAGATGTTCTGGCAATGGAGTTGGGATCAGATATGGTGATTCGTGTGTTCTATGGATTTGGAGACTGGAAGTTCTCAGGAGCGGATTGTTTCATGGTTGTGGACTGTGAAGTCATGGCCGAAGCTTGCCAGATGATAGTATGTGTTATGATTCAGTCATTATGGGCTTTCAGAGGTTTACTTATCTATTTGTGGGTGCCTGGAGTTGATTTGGGGTTCCATTGGTAGGCCTAATTAGAATGTGTATTCTACACCGAATCAGATTGGTTGGCTCCATAATGCTATTGTTGAGGGATGTGCCATTCGGTTGTTGCTGAGCTCATTCGTGTTCTAAAAATTTCTGTGATTTACTCTTCTATGCTACGAGGAGTTGTGATTCGTTGGTTTTAGGCACCCATGGTGCGGTTCTATTGTGGTCTTATAGCGGAATTTGAGAAAGATGAGTAATTGGGTATTGCATTATTTAGGGCGTATTGGTTACGTTCTTTCGGGTTTTGAGTGGCATTGTATCGTCTGATTCCCCGGGGTTATGGTAATGCACATTGGGTACTGGATGACGAATTTCGCATGGTTATTGAGTTTGAGCTGGGTGGCTCGAGGTATATGATATAGACCAACATCTGGATGGAGTTGCGCATTGGAGCGAAATTATGTTGAGGTATGAACCTTTGTTTTAGAGTCGGGTGATGGTTCAACGGTGTGTGATGGTTCTTATATTTTTGTGGGGGTGGTACCCGTTGAGTTCCGGGACGGTTCTCTTGATTAAGCCATTTTCGTGATCAAGTTCATTTGGATGGTTTCTTATTGGTACATGGATTGCAAGGTTTGTGGCTCCGAGTAGTATTGGTGTTGCGTGCAGTAGGTTAGTTAGTATTCGATAAGATGAAGTCATCGGATATAGGATGGGTGCTACCGAATTTGATTGTGGTATATTCGAAAAGATAATATCGAAAGTCGGCTTAGGAATTGGCTATCGTTCTTGTTGAAGGAGAGGGAGCTCCACGACTTGTTCAATTAATGATGGTTATGAGTTTCCGCGTGTTATTTCATTGTCGGCATACGAAGGATTTAGAGTGAGATTTTGTTAGATTTAAGGTTATTACCAGCAATGGGTTGTTCTGAGCAGTTACTGTGATCAGAGATTATTGCTATGAGTATTTGAGTTATGAGGTATAACATGCGATTGTGTCTTCGATTATGGTTATGGGTTGATACAGTTTGTTCATACTTATAAAACGTGTAGGTTGCGAAATGCAGATCTTATAAGGAATTCCAAATGCTGGAAAGAAATTGGATTCTAAGGCTTATGGGCTAGGTTGAATTGAGAAATATCCAGTTATCTCGTGTTATCGGACCTATATGGGATAGGGTGATGTGGGAACACCCCCCGGGTATGTGCATGGTAAGGATATACGACGGTTTGGTGGTTTTGGGAATAACTCTTAGCACGTTCGAGGACGAACGTATGTTTAAGGGGGAGAATGTAACGGCCCGACCGATTTTTTTGAGCATTTACACTTCGCTCGGTAGTTTGCGGGCATGCGTAGCTCTGTGTGATGTATTATGACTTGTGTGAATCATCGGCTTTGGATTTCAGGATTTTAGATCGGGTTGGAAGAATGAATTTCATTGTTGAAGCTTTAAGTTGAAATAGTTGACCTAGTTTGACTTTTTTGGTGAAGTTAACCTCAGAACGAAGTTTTAATGGTTCCGTTGGGTCCGGATGGTGATTTTGGACTCGGGCATAATCCCGGATTTGCATTTGGATGTTTCTAAAATGTTTCGAGACAATTCGGATTGTGGTTCCTAGAATTTGAATAGCTTCGTCATGTCATTTGGGACTTGTGTTCAAAATTAGGGTTTATTCCGGGACAATTTGATATGTTTCAGCGCGGGTTTTGGAAATTTAAAGTTCAAAGTTCATAGATTTCGATTTGAGGTGTGATTTGTTGTTTCAATGTTTTTATGTGTGTTTTGAGGCCTAAAGTAGGTCTGTGTTATGTTATGTGACTTGTGGGTATGACCGGACGAGGTCCCGAGGGGCTCGGGAGTGTTTCAGATTGGTTTTGGACCATCTTCTTCAATGTTACAGGTGTTGGTTTTGGTGTTCCGCACCTGTGACTGGTATTGCGTAGGTGCGATTGTCGCACAAGCGTTAGTGGAGTCGCAGAAGCGAGATGAGGCTGGGTGAGGAAGCCCACAGAAGCGGATTTTTGTAGCGCACTTACGGACGCGCAGATGTGGGATTGGGAGCGCAGGTGCGGAAATCTTCGCAGAAGCGGAATTTGTCATCCGTAGGTGCGGGGGTTGCTGGGGAAGGTCATTTTCATAGAAGCGAAGTTTTTACCGTAGAAGCAGTGGTCGCAAATGCGATAATCTGTCCGCAAGTGCGGAATCGCTGGTCAGAATGCTATAAGTCGAGGGTTGGTCATTTTTATCACTTATTGAGCTACGGACTTCGGATGGAGTGAGTTTTGGAGCAAATTTCATCACAAGTCTTGAGGTAAGAGTTCTCTCCTCGGTTTTGGTTATATTCCATGAATCTATCTTCGATTTTAGCTTTGGCTGGTGAATTTTAAAGAGGAAATTGGGGGTTTTGGCCTAAGATTTCATAATATGAATTTTTTAGTTTTGAACACCGATTTGGGGTCGAATTTGAGTGAAACTAGTAAGGTTGGACTCGTAATTGGATGGGTTGTCAGATTTTGTGAGTTTTGTCGGATTCGAGGTGCGGGCCCGGGTTGGGCTTTTGGGCCGATTTTGGGCTTTGATTCAAGATTTGATCTTTTACGATCAAGATTGGTTCCTTTAGCATTGTTTGATGTGTTTGAATTGTTGTTGGATAGTTTCGATGCGTTTCAGAGGTCGGGACGTGCGGGATGGCATCTTTGGAGCATCGCTTCTCTTGCTCAGCGTTAGCATTGGCTCGTTCGAGGTAAGTAACTCTTCTAAACTTAATGCTGAGGGTATGAAACCCCGAATTTTGTGATATATGATCAGTGTTGAGGTGATACACATGCTAGGTGACGGGCGTGTGGGCGTGCACCCTGTGAATTGTGACTCAGTTACTTCTATGGTACTGTGTGGTTACCTGACCTTACCTGTAATTATGAAATTTCTACGTACATGAGCTATTTAGCTGTGGTCCATGTTAGACACCATGTTTAAGCTACATGCTTATCCTTTTGGGACCCACTGAGGTCATTTCTGTTGTTGAGTTATTTGCTTTCATTGTTTTATATACTCAGTCATACACATTCATATGCATATCATATCTCAGTATCTACTGTTATTTATTGATACATCACATCATCATATTCGGGCTAGTTTCATGACATTGTGAGCCCGAGAGAGAGAGACTGGAGAGATTTATGATTGAGTGAGGCCGAGGGCCTTATTGCAAGGATATTTATGGGATCGGGTTGCACGCCGCAACATGTTTCATTGATTTATGCCATGATTGGCTTGATAAAGAGCTTGGGCTGTAGGAGCCCCTACGGAGTCTGTACACACTCTCAGTGAGCGCATGTACCAACTAAGTGCGAGTGCCGAGTGTCGAGTGCCGAATGATTGGGATGACTGAGTGACTGTGAGGACTGAGGGACTGAGGGACTAGGAGGATTGAGTGAATTGATACTCTGAGAGTATGCATATGGTTCTATCACCGAGTCGCATCGCATTTTATATGCACATGACATACAAGCATAGAGATGCATTTTCCTCATGTTTTATGGTATCACGTCATTCATGACTTCTCACATATATTGATATATGGGCGTCGAGAGGTATTTTACACTTGCTATCTGGAAAGAAAATGAGACATCATATTTATTGTTGAAAGGTTTTTTTGGGAAAACTCACAGTTTTCAAATTTACTAGTATGTTTTTGACGATTTCGGTAAAAGTGTTGGGTTTTCACTAATATACTTGGAAAGCGGAACTACCTTCGAAAAACTATGAAAAGGATGAGAATTTTATCTCTGAGTTACTTCTTTACTTAATTTGATTTACGTTGTTATGAAATGTCGTTGGCTATTAGTGTTGGACCCGACCTATGTTCCAGCTCGTCACTACTTTCAACTTAAGATTGGGTCTGTTACATACTCAGTACATGGGGTCGGTTGTACTGATACTATATTTCTACACATTGGGGGTAGATGTTGGTTGTTGTTGTTGTTGCTGTGTTCGATAGTTGCGGGACTTGAAGATGTACCTGCATCCCTGTCGTAGTTTCCCCCTTTGTTTTGGGTAGCGTTAGATTGTAAAACTCTGTTTATGCACTTTTCGAACAGACTATGTATTTATTTCATTTCCGCTTTGTAAACTTTATTCGTAGAAGCTCATGATTTGTACTACTAGTACTTGAGAAATGTATAAAATTCCGTAAATTACTTTCATGTAATTGTCTTTTTAATATAATAGAAATTTGATAATTATTAGTTGTCTTACCTAGCGGGTTGGGTTAGGTGCCATCACGACTAGTGATTTGGGGTCGTGACATGTTTGGAATAAGACAGACAGAAAGTAAATACAAAAGAGAGACTGGGGGTGCTGCAGAACAGACATTGAGAGTAGCTCACCACTATTTTAGCCGAGGGTAACTGGGCTCGAGTAGCTTCCTTCTCCGAGGCAAGGCGATCCATGTTTTGATTCCACGACATGATCTCCACCTTTACTGCATCCACCTCTTCATGAAGTTGCCCGATTATATCGAGCTTCTGTTAGACATGTGAGATCAAATTGTTAGCCGTCTCCCGAATCAATGTCATAAGCTTCTAAGATTCTTATTACCTGCTCGACAAGTCATTTTGCTTCTTCCGAGCCGCAGCTAGCTCAACTCGGAGGCCCTTTGCTTCCTCTTCCTTTTATTCACTGAGAAGTTTGAGGGCATTTTTCTCCTCGGTGAGCCGTTGGATTTCAGTATCATATCGAATCAAATCTACCCGGTATCTACAAAAAGCTTCATGAAAAGACACGGTGCTCCCACCTTAGGCTTCATTGAAAAGACACGGTGCTCCCACCTTTTCCATCAGGGCTTGGTTTTCCTTCGTGACCAGACCCCGAAGATAACTAGTCACCACTACGGGGCCGACAGGAATTGGTGCGTCCTCCAAGATCGAAATAATGATTGTTCGCTTGCACCCAGGATTGACGGTGGGGGTCGGAAATTGGATGGTGCCCGAATCCTTCCTCGGTATCTCCAAGTCACTCAAGCCAGCAACATCCTCGACCCCAACAAAATAACCACGGAAAGGGTTTTCCCCTCCGTGGGCTCCTTCTATGAAAGGAGTCTTCGTGGCCCGAGCCTCCTGAATCATCTCCTCGGAAAACGAAGGAAGCGACAGGGAATCTCCAATTTCTATTGCCCCAAGTGGGTCTCTTGGGGCGTTCTCTCCATCTCGAGGGGCCTCGAGACCGGCCTCCACAGCCTTTTCCGCCGCTTGCTCACCTCGAAGAGAGGCATCTTCTAAAACTCATTCTTTCCATTTCCTTCATAACAAAATACATTTTCTAAAACTCATATTATGCGAGTTGATTAGTATACAATTACAATAGTTAGCGATATAAAAATTAGCCAGCTTAAACAAGACAATTACTTTTTCACTAATAGTCATTCAAATTTTATTTTATTTCACTAAAGTCCCTAAAATATTTTTGTAATAAAAAATTTACTCAACTTTATCTAAATATCATTGATAGTCACTAATCTATTTATTGCAACCTAAAAATCACTCACTTTACCTAAGCATCATAGAAAAACACTAAATAATTATTTTTAACCCAAAGGCTATCATAGAGAATGTCACATTAATTTCCTCCCAGTGACTTTATGTGATATCTTGGAAGAGTTGAGTGACTTTTTGGTTAAAGAAAATAGTTCATTTAAATTCGTTATATTTAGGCAAAGTTGAGTGGTTTCTTAGTATAAAAGATAATAACTTTGAGTAATAAAGTAAAAATTGAGTGACTAGTCAAAGTAACCCCACAAAATATTGTAAACAAACGAGCTAAAAGGAAGCCGAGCATATCGATTATTGCTTAGAACATATAATAAAGTTAAGAGATAATTCAATACAACCATCAAATATGGTTACAAATCTTTATTTCATAAATCACATAACATCAAAAGGCACACAAATATAAATTCACAAACGCGGGAAGACACACAGTACATTATATGCAATATCAATCATGGTACACAGACGCATTTGGCCTAGGCTCAAAATCTTCGGCAAAGGACTTTTCTTGTTTAAGACCATCTTCATCATCATGATAACCAGTTATATTAGGCCTTGGCTCGAAATCTTTCGTAAATAATGATTTCTCAGCTTCTTTGACCTTCGCGTCGTCGTGATAGACAGATAGATTAGGCCTTGGTTCAAAGGCTTCACCTCCAACAGAAGGTGATGTGTAACGATCAGTTTTCTCTTTGGAGAGAGGAACTGAATATCGAGGCATAAGATGCTTGATTGCTTCAGGCATTGGTTCATCTTTCATCACAACTCTCCAGTATTCTCCAGGGTCTTTTCTTGCATTAATGCTGCTTGTGTACTGTCCGAGAAAGAGAGACCATAATAATACTTTTGAATATATGCTATATAAACTTTGTACGTTCGGGTACATAATTTATGTATACTGATATGCGCAAATATTTGGTAAATGCATGGGAAAATGTAGGCTTTAATTCGGCAGAACCAGTAATATTTGCTAAATAATTTTATGTATGTATTCAGAAATTCACTAAGTATATATAGAAATTAAATTCAACACTCATTTATTAAAACTTGAGATCGTCCTAAAATCAAGAATCCGCAAAATTCTAATGTTAGATCTACCTGTGTACCGGCCATGTAAATATTTAGTATTGGCAAATAGAGTTGTATGTAAAATTCTAGTGCGTTTTGAAGAGTAAATTGCAACAAAAAAAAAATTAAAAAAATAAAAAATCTGTTCTTTTTTACACATGTTTGATAGGGATACGTCAAGACAAATGCATGATCCGGTTAAATAGACTAAACCTGTCACTAGCTAAATGGGCTTAAACGATTAGGTTTGTGCAAAAAATCAGATAGGTGCACATAAATTAAAAGAGATGAAACTTAAGTTAAATTTTTAATTATTAATATATATCTTATATGGAAAGACGTTGCAATTCGAAAGGCAAGGCGGTTTAAAGAGAAGCGCATGATATTGCACCAAGAAAGTAATAATTAATAAGAAAACCACCAAAAAAGAGGCATATAATTAATCATCTGTAAAAACTTACCAGGGCAAGTGAAAAGAACAGGATAAGAGCAACAAGCGATTTCATGGTCACTTCACTAGGAATATTGATCTTTGCTTGAAGCATATTATGAGCTTATATAGACAGGTTAAGCTATTATAAAATCATATTGCATGTAGCAAGTTATTGTCAAGTATATTCAACATATGATTCACACACTCCTGTAGGACCAATGGGAGACGTACAATATCTTAGATAGTGGTGAAACATTAAATAATTTTGTTCCACTGATGCTAGATCTTTCCTAAGCTAAGATAGCCATATGAGTTCTATTTCTATTTGTTTTTCTTTTTTGTCCTTAACTTTTGCAGTATAAAATAATTTGCTTCAAATAAAAGAACAACGAGAGATGATTTAAACAAAATCAATTTGCTATATATTGAAAGCAATAATAGTGTAATTTAGCCACATTAATAGAGGATGCCTATCTCGCAAAATCCCATAAATTGTTTATTCACAAATAGATCAAGACTTCAAATATTGCCTTCTCAAAGTTGAAGTAATCGAGAGACATTCTTCCTCAAGATCAACTCAAAATGCGGTTAGACATTTTTTGACAATCAAATAATTCAAGAAAATCCGCATTTTGCCCTCGGTTGTTGCCCTCAATTAAGGAAACAAGAAGGAGCTCTCAAGAGAAGCCATTCCTCGTGATCGATCTGGAGTATCGCCCGATTTTCTTGGAGATCAAATATATTATATGATGTCCGCATCATCCAACGTTCAAGAAATATGTTGTTTAAGTCTTTGAATCATGGAACAATCAAGGGAACAAACAGACTTATACTCACAATTGATTAAAAATTACCTTTTTTTTGCCTTACGAGGCCCATGAATAAAATAACAGTTCACCAGATCTTCAGCTTCATTTTCAAGCCTGAAACAATAACCTTTTGTGTAACAACTCGGCCAGTCGTTTTGAGAGTTGTATCTCTGTTCCCCAGTTTTCTACTTCTTTTATGTTCTACAGCTGCTATATGACTCATCGGGTTAGTTGGTTCGGGTCCGGAATAAATTCAGAGTTAATTGAGACACATAGTCTTTTAATTGAAAGCTTGAGTTGAAAAAGTTGACCGGGTGTTGACTTATGTGTAAACGACCTAGGATTTGAATTTTGATGGTTCCGTTAGATAAATTAGGTGATTTTGGACTTAGGATCACGTCCAGAATGTGATTTGGCGGTCTATAGTAGAATTAGGCTTGAAATGGCGAAAGTTAGAATTTTGGAGAGTTTGACTGGGAGTGAATTTTTTGATATCGGAGTCGGATTGGATTTTCAGAAGTTGGAGTAGGTATGTGGTGTCATTTATGACTTATATGCAAAATTTGAGGCCAATCGGACGTGGTTTCATAGGTTTCAGAGTTATTGGCGGAATTTGGAAACTTCAAAGTTCATTAGGCTTGAACCCGTGTGTAATTCGTGTTTTTGATATTTTTTGAGGTGATTTGAGAGTTTGACTAAGTTCGTATCGTGATTTAGTGCTTGTTGGTATGTTTAGTTGAGGTCCCGGGGGCCTCGAGTTGATTTTAGGTGATTAACGGACTTGGTTTTGTGTTGGTGAAGCACCTAAAGTGCTGCTGCTTCTGGTGTAACCGTCCTGCGGAGTGGGCGCCGCAAGTGCGAGCCCCCAGAAGCTGGAAGGTACCCGCATAAGCGAAAGAGAGGAGGCTTGGTAGTGCCCGCAGGTGTGAGGTATTTTCCGCACCTACGAAGTCGCTGAAACGGGGCTGTTGTGCGGAAGCACTTCCGCAGAAGCGGATAGGGTGCGCAGGTGCGGTAGCTGGGAACTTGAGTGATTTCCGTAGATGCAAAAAATTTACCGCAGGTGCAAACGGCTTGGGCAGAACATAAGCTCCTTATGTTCATTTTTCTTCAATAATGATGTTTCCTACCGATTTCCCACCTAGTTGGTGTGTTTTTGAGGTGAATTTTGGGGGTTTGAGACTAGGGATTTGGAGAGTGAATTTTTGGGATTTTAATGATCATTTGATGTTGAATTTTGGTAAAATTTATATGGTTAGACTCGTAAGTGAATTTGCCTTCGGATTTTATGACTTTTGTCGAATTGTGAGATGTAGGCCCTGGGGCCGGTTTGAGCCGATTTGGGATTTTTTGGCTATAATTTAGTATTATTCTTGTGGAATTGACCTATTTAGACTATATTAATTGTATTGTACTGCTTGTGGCTAGATTCAGGACGTTTGGAGAACGATTTGAGAGGCAAAGCCATTTTGGAGTAGAGTTTTACTCGGATTGAGGTAAGTAACAATTTTAAATGTGGTCCTGAGAGTATGAAACCTCGGATTTTTGTATCATATGATTGTTTGGAGGTGACTCACATGTTAGGTGACGGGAATGTGAGCGTGAACCGTGGGAATTGGGACTTGGTCCATTCCGTGAAACTCGAAATTTGAACAAACTTGTTGTTAGTTATACGATCTTCATGTGCTTTAGATAATTGACTATGAATCTTGTTATAGATCATGTTTGCCATGTATTGGTAGTGCTTGGACCCACAGAGGTCGTGTTATAGGCATAATTACCTACTATACGTTATTTGTACTCAGACCTAGTCTTCATTTGCATATCACATCTCAGTCTCTACTATTCTTGATTGATACATCATATTATTACTGTTTGGGTTGTTTTCTTGATTTCCGAGAGCCTGAGAGACTAGAGAGATTGATCGTCTTATTTGTTTTCTCTTTTATTTTCTTAGTTTAAAAAAAATAATGGCACTATATAATAAAAATAGGTCGAATGGTAGTTGTTCATACTTTGATGACCCTTGTCCTTATTGTGGAGGACCACACTCATGACAAAATTGTTTAAATTCTCCTGGGAGCGGATTGTGCGCACAATCTCAAACCCATGAGTGGAGTATTTGTGATAAGTGTGGTCGTCAAAATGGTCATTGGTAGAATTGTTCTTATTTGTCCTTCCCTTTCCCAAGTCCCCGCTATGATGATTCTACTTTTTGTGATGAAAATTATAGGGATATGGAAATGGAATAAATTGAGCATGATCAAAATGGAGAGTTCAAGTTCATGTCAGAATGCCTACTTTAAGGAGGAAACAAAAAGCAAAATGTCTTGGAGGAGCTTTTGGAAAATAGCCGCCAAAATGATTTGGCGCTTGAAAGGTTGCACTCACAAATGGGAGAAATGATTGAAGCTTTAGAGGTTCAAAAAGCCTCGGAAGTGAATGATATCCAAGAACCTTCCTTAGATGTGGAAGCTGAAAATCTTTCCTTGGCACTTGATCAAAACCAAGAATAACTCTCAAATGCTAAAAACGAGAGGATGATGCTCATGTTGGAGGCCATTCTTGAAAATGAGGAGAAGCAAAGCTTGGCACTCGAGGACTTAAAACTAGCACTACATCGAAATGATGAGACTATCCGCACTTTGGAAGATCAAATGAAATCATTGATTGAGGCTCATTATGCCTATCAATTTCAAAGTATGGAAAGAGGTCAAGAATGGTCCAACTCCGAGGAAGAAAGTGAGCTTTAATTTAAGGAATCAAGAATAGAATATCCGCCAACCGACTCCATGCTTGTTAGTGATGCCGAGAAAAATATAGAATTAGAGTCACCTAAAAAATTTGAAGATATGGTTGAAAAAGACTCTAGTTCGGGGGACCAAGAGGATGTCAAAATCCAGGAAGAATTGTACTTTGGAGGCTAGAGGTCACATACGAAGCATTTCTCAATATTAGAATTGTGTGGTGATATGGGAATTGAACTACACGAGTCAATAAAGGGCTGGAGGAGTAAAGGCAAAGGCCATACATATTACAATTTGAGGGAACAAGAAGGAAAAATGACATTCCTCACATGAAAGCCAAGAAACGTAAAATGAAGAAATTAAAGTATAACTTGATCATCTACTTACCACTCCCACCGCTCGTGGTCACAAGCTTAACTCCAATAGGTGCCCAATTCATATCATCTAAGTGGCGAGAAAAGTGGTAAAATTGATCCGCATCGTGCCACGACGTTAAATGCGATGCTTGGTGGGAGGCAACCTATCATTTTCAAAATTTTTAGTCATTTTTTATTTTATTTTGGAATAGTTTAGTATATTATTTTTGACCAATATGCCAAGTTTCAGATTTTTTGGAGTTGGATTGAGAAGTTTGAGGTGTTGGAGTGCGCAAAAATAGTGGTTGAAAAACCTGTGCACCAAACATCTGGTGAAACCGCATCTGCGGAACAATCATCGCAGAAGCGGCCACGCAAAATCGCTTAAATAAGCGCTGAAGCGGCAAATATCGCAGAAGCGGTTTGGCAAATGCAAAAGCGCTTAAATTTTTTTAGAAGCGGTCGAACGAGTAAATTTTAAAACCTTTCTTCAGACAGGTGCGACTCTAATTTTTCCCCAAATCTCAAAACTCCCTCTCCTCTATCACGCTACTTCTCTTCATCACTGCTCACACTTGATTTCTCAAGCATAAGACCACACATGTATCATGTCTCTTTTTTACTCCTATCCTCTACTGTTATCTTTTCTTCTTCATCTCTGTTTCTTCTTCTTCATCTCCACTATTTTTTTTTTCATTTCCTACAAGCCTGTTTTTCCCACATTCTTTTTTATTATCAATTTTAGTATTGAGAGTGAGGGATATTGGTTGAGAGTATGTATTGTGTGTTGTTGTTGTTGAACAATAATTTTGGGGGAAATCTGACTACCCAAATTTGTGTGAAGAAGCATAAATTCTCACTGCTTGCAATGTGTTCGACGAATTGTCCAAAAGAAAATTATTTGCTAAGTACCACAAAATCAGTTTTAATAGAATCATAGGTTGATGTAGTACACTAAATTAGAATTATTGAGTATAAATTATGTGTTAAAATCATGCTAGAAGAGAAAAGAGTCGAAAAGAATTATGTGCTTTTGAACCCTTTGATGAACATCGCAAAAGCTGAAAAAGTGTCACAGATGCAGCCTCGCACTGCGTTGACTGTTCCGCAGGTGCGATTTCTAGTGAGATGGGCAAAACCGCAGAAGCGGGACCGCACCTGCGATGATTTTACCGCAGGTGCGGAAACTGGGCAGAATTTGCAAATCCAGTAGCTTTGCAACTGGAGCTTCCGGGCCCCTTTTACTATATTCTTTGGCCTAATTGCGTTGTTTTTAACTGCCTAACATGATTCTACTGCACGACTAACGTTTGTTGATACTTAATTTTTCCCAAAATTGTTTTAAAATGTATATATGCCTTTAAAACTATGCATCAACATCAATTGGTATTTTTCTATAATTTCTATATTTTTTAAAATTAATTTATCTCAGTATTTTATTCATATAAATAATTACAAAGTTGAGTCACAAAATATTTTTAAAACATTTCTCGATTTAATATTACTATTTAAGATCCTACTAAGTCCAAATCATTTCATAAATGGCCAATTGACACTTTTTGGTAACAATTGCAATGACTTTGCAATTGTAGCCCATGCATACATTATTGCATTATTTTACCAGAAAATGATCCATTGTGTTTTTAAAATATTTAATAATTATTTTAAAACATTTCTATGCATGAAAATAATTTTTTAATTATTTTATAAATTAATTTTTATTCAATTATTTGGGTATTTAATAAATAGTCCCTTATTACTCAGCCTTGACCTCTCTAACCAGCCCAAACTTTTTTTAATGTAGCCCAATCCCTTAGGCCCAAACCTTAATCCGCCCCAACCCAATACCCCATCTAATCCTGACCGTTGATCATTTTTGATCAACGGTCCAGGTCCCCACTTCCTTAATTAAACCTAATGACCTCCCCAAAACCCTCTCATTTTCCATTCTCTCACCCGTCGTCACCCTCTCTCTTCTATCTCAACTCTTTCTACCTAAACCCTAGTTGTCAAGCACCGTCACCAGCATATCTCTCCATTCAGTGATGTTTCTATGCCTTCTCAGGCCTATCTTGGCCGCCTACTCACTATGGCTCTTTGGATTTTTAGATCCTTGAGAGGATCTCAAGGAACCTAGGCGGTTATGGTTTGCACCTTTGGATTTCTTTTCTGTTTCAGGCTATTTGCTCGACCTTAAGTAAGAATCTTTCTTATTTTTTGTTACGAATCCATGGTCTTCTAAGCCTATGTTCTCGTCTCTGTTGCTCTTTCTAAAAAAAACCCTAGTTTTTATCTCCGATCTTCTCAGATCTGAGACGAATCGAACAACTCTCACATGTTTTCCTTGAAAGTTTTCTGGTTTCAACTGATTTCCTATTTTTTCCTAAACTAAGGTTTACTATAAGTCATCTTCTCAAAGGG
Source organism: Nicotiana knightiana (assembly GCA_005239525.1). Classification (NCBI taxonomy): domain Eukaryota; kingdom Viridiplantae; phylum Streptophyta; class Magnoliopsida; order Solanales; family Solanaceae; genus Nicotiana; species Nicotiana knightiana. The sequence goes on from ML372291.1 coordinate 56,595, forward strand.
TTTTATGATTTTTAAATGTTTAATCGTTTATTCTTAAGTGTTCTTGACTGATTTATGCTAAGGTTGCCTAAGCCTTAGTCGATTTATGTGAAAACTCGAACTGTCTGATGTTTTGTTTCGATTCTGAGTTTTTCAATGTTACTAGTCGTATTGGTTCATTCTGTATTTTGACTTACGCGCTTTTCCTTAGTCAAATTCCTTGATTTGTGATTTTTATCCTAATTAATCTCTATTAGGGGTTTTGAATTATTTTTCGTCTAATTTCTCTGTGTTCATAAAGTTTTACTCATCCTATTTTGTTTATGAAAATCGATATTCTTTCCAGAGTTGTTGAGTGATTCGCTCTGTTAGAAATTCATGTGCATGATTCTTGATTATTTCCTTGTTTATGTCCTTAATTAGTCTTCTTGCCTTATTTTATTGCCTGTAATATTTACTGATTCCTTGCACGATTATTTCCTTAATTGAACCCCTAATTGCTCCCTCTTTACTTAAGTCTGATTTGATTTCTTTCCTTAATATGACTCCAGTCCTTTACCGTTGAGTAGTTACCCTTAATTAAGGGAAGACTATGCGGATTTTGTGTGTAATTGGTTATGTGATTTCCTTAATTGTTGAGTGTCTATTTCTTTTACCTTATTATGCCTTGCTTCTAAACTGCTATATATACTCTCCTCTATTCTCATTTCTAAAAAAGAAAAAATACACGGATATTGGTTCACAAAAAAAAGAGAAAAAGACACAAACATTAGTTCACCAATACACTTACACTCTAAAAGCTCTCTGTTCTTCTCTGCTACTTGTGATATTCATTGGTCTAGCCGGTTGTAAGCCAAGGCTAGATATTGCACAACATCTGCTTTGCATTATCTGTTCTCTTTTCCTAACTGGTATGTCCCTGATTAATTTTCAAAATCTAAACCCTATGTGTTTCATCACTGCTTTAATTCATCAGTTATGAGTTCCATCCTTGTTCCTGTTTACTATCTTCCTTAGCATGCCTAACACTGTCTTGATCAATATGTGATTAGCATGTCTAAACTATAATTGCCTGTCTACTACTTTATCTATGATGTCTAAATCTTGTTTTGTTCAGTATGTGATCAGTATGTCTTCACTATGAATACTTGTGTGATGTTTTCCTAGCCTGTTCATTTAAGTTCCTGCCTATTCTGCTTTACTGATAAGATTATGCTAAGTTATCTAGTCTAACAAGGTAACTCTAGTTGTGTGCTTAATCCTGTCCAGTGTTTTATGTGTTTTCAACATGGCTTACTGTAATCTTTGCTCTATGTCTCAATCACTTACATTTATAACTAACTTATTAATCCTATAGAGCTCTTGAAAACTATGTGCATCTCGCTGTTTATATGTTTCACTATACATTGATGTGTATTCTATGTGTCCCCGACCCCTCTATCGCTGTTTGGAATCTGTTTGCTAAGTATTCCTGAATCTGGTTGTTCTAAGACCAGGTTTGCCTTGGGCATGTTTTAGGCTCCCTATGTCTTAATTTATATTTTTATTTATGTAGTTTATTCAATCATTGGTCTGTAATAATTATTTGTAAACAGATATTGGGGTAACTAGTGAAAAGGGGAGGGTAGTTATATGATACTGTGGGTAATACAGGGTAGAGATTATGTTCCTAGTCTATATATTATGCAAATCTATTTTAGCAATCATGTTCAAGGGATACTATGTCTATTTGCATTCAAACCATGTTAAACCTGTGCATTAGATATCCTGTTCTTAGGATCCTCACGTTTATTGCTTCAGTATACCACATATCACTATTCCATGCTTTAATTTTGCACAAGTATTGCCATCTAGACATCCTGCTACTAGGTTAATAAATAATCTTAATAAAAATTGTCATTCATGTATGCATTAGATACCATGTTCTTAGGAACTCTGTTTGCATTTGTTTGAACCATATTTATTTCGATTAAATCAATAACTGTCTATGAAAAGGTTTAAAACAGCCTCACACATTTCTTTAAGTATCCTGTCTCTAAACATAAGTTGATAAATCGCTTGTTAAAATCCATGTCACCTAGATCAGCATGCCCATAAGTTGAATAATCTCAAATTGTTTAAATAGCTCCTGTAACTGTGATCGCGTATAATCCCATGCCCAAGCAAGCCTTAGGTAATTAATCTCCTTATATAAAATTGGAAACTGTATTTTTTGTTCACTGCTAAGTTTTACAGGACTTAAAATCAGTAGGCAAACCGATTAGGACCTTGCCATTGAGTTTGTGAAACAGTGTTGCATATTTAGTGTGTTAATGTTCACCTAGACATCCTGTCCTAGGATTCTCCTTTTTCTTAAAAAAATTTACCTGAATTTGTGTTTGAGACGTGCTGTTTATTTGCATTACATGTGGAGGTAAACATGAGCCTCTTAATTGCTTCTTCACCTATCTGCTTAACCTACTTGTTATTTGTTTATCGCCTAGATTTTTCCCTTTTGAATACCTTAGGGGTTGTCTATAATGTCCCAAATTTAGAGGTCCTAAAACTCCTCCAGGACCACAAGGAAGGGACAGGTAATAGCACGCTTATAGTTCATTTATAAAACACACTTAATAACCACTAAGGTGTGGGATAATTGGTGGTATAAGGATATGATGACATGTGCGCTAATGCAACGTGTAGCCCCTCTCATTGAGGAGTGATTACCGGGCATTGCATGGATATGATCCTATAGGATAAACAACTTAGGACCCCTTTATCCCATTTACATATGTGTGCTTAGACTGCTTATCTGTTAAAACCTTATTCTACTTACATATGTGTGCTTAGACTGCTTATTTTCACTTGACTAATTAACAAAGTAAGTTTGGTTAGGACCCACCGTTGTGGATTTCGAGGGGGTGCCTAACTTTCCCCTTGAAGTAACTTCAAGAACTTACCCAATCTCTGGTTATACGATTAGTGTTATAAATGACCCGTAATAGATGCCCTAAAACACCTTAATTCGTTAGGTGGAGACTCTTCAAATTCCTTACATCCTTTTTCCCAAAAGGAAATGAGTTGTCCCAATAATGTCGAAAACCCTGACTGATCCGAAAGGAGAGGAAAAAGGGGGCGCGACAACACTTTTTTGGTTTTTTGAAGGCACTTTGCGCTAAAATGGACCCGAACATGAACAACAATGCTACACTTGATCATGAAATTGAGGAGGAGGCTGTGGAGGAACAATTTGATCAGTCACGTTTCATGTCTGCGGATTGTCACCGCCGTATTATGACAACCTCCTCACAAAAAAGATAGTGCTCGAAAAGGGGATCGCCGAGAAGAAATTGGTCGAGCTACTCCCAGAATTCTATGGCCGTATACAAACTTCCAGCCGGTCGTGCTTCATTCCTACTCCGTGCAAAGACAATGAGGGGTGGGTTCGTGAATTTTACGCTAATATTAAGCGTACAAACTTTGCAGGCCCACAACTCACCATAAGGGGCAAGACAGTGAGGTTTGGGACTGAGCAGATTAATGACATACTCGGCATTGCTGGCCATCCACTCTAGCCAGTGCTAGAAAAAGTTCATTGCAATAATGGATAATGGATTTTTTCTAAACACTATCCCGCAAGCATGAGAGCAAAATGGGCCAACAAGCGAATGGGTTTTGAAATCAATCGACTTCACATCGGAAGCTAAAATATGGCCCTACATCCTCTGCAACAGGGTATCACCATGTGGAAATATTTCAGATGTCTCATCCAGAGCCTTGATCATTGCATATATTCTAGACGGCATTCGTGTGAATGTAGGAAATTATATCTTGCGGGAGCTGAGAGAATACTTGCAAGACGACAACCCAGGGTTGATGTTTCCTTCACAGATCACAGAGTTGTGTAGGCGGGCAAAGGTTGAGGTGCGCAACACCGATCATTGGTTGTTTGCCGACAAAACCTTTCATCTGTTGAGAGTAATGGACGAGGGTAGTACAGTCAAGAGCAAGAAGAGGAAAGTCATCATAGTTGGTGGACCATAGTCATCCTCAGAGTCAGCAATGCCTAAGGGACCTTTTGGGATGTTGAATGTTGATACTCAATTTTGTCCTCATATTTTTAAAATATATATACTTTTAAAATAGCATATTTGCATCATCATTTAGTTTACAAACCTATACAAGCATTTTTTTTTTATAATTTTCCATAATTTTTTAAAGCTCAAAATTAATTTCTTTTTACATTTTTATCATATAAATATCTAGTAACTATCCTTTAAATTATTTGTGATGACTTAATAACTTAAAATTATTATTTCATCCCTAATACAGTTTTGAAATATTATTACCCCATTTTTTATATAATTACAATGGTATTTTTAGGCTATTTGCATAAATTTGCAGTAATAGCCTACATTTTGCATTCTTGTTGCAATTGATATTTCATTTAGGGTCAAGAGAATATCTTACATTTTTTATAGTCTACTATTATTGTTTAAAGTACTAATTTGCATAAGTAGAATTTTTATATTTATTTACTTATTTATTTTAATTATTTTCCTTTTAATTTATATTTTTAAAAGCTGGCCCAATTTTTAATTAGATTTTCGGACCAAAATTGGCCCAGTACCTTAGTCCAACAGTCCCAGCCCAAACCAAATGACCCACTAATCTAAAACCCGGTCGGTGCTTCATCTCCATGACCTACTCCGTTCTAATTTTTAATCTTGACCGTTGATCACTCGAGATCAACGACCCCTATTCATCCTCCCCTTTTAATTATCCCATCACCCCCAAACCCTAACCCACTCCTTATAACCCGCCGCCCCTAAAATCTCTTAACCTCCTCTTCTTTCTCTGAAGAACCCTAACCGCCTCCCCTCTAAATCCGTCTCCTAATCCCACTGATAATGGGATCTGATGGCCATACTCTTGCCATATTTGACCCCTTGTATTGCTAGTTGTTCTCTTGTGGTGTTACCTAAGTGCTTGCATAAATATGGAAAGTAGATCTCTTCCAAAATTGAACCAAAATGGTTCAAATCTCTAATTTTAAAAGATATTCAGTCTATAAACGTTCAATACTACTATGTGAGTTCGATTGTTGTTTGGAGACAAAGTTGAAGGCCTGGAAGGGATGGGTACCTTTCGGGCCCGTCTTGGGCCTACTATATTTATTTTTATCACTTTGTAATTTTATTATTGAGTCTGTAATAATTCTGTAATAACAATTGGGGTAATAGTGAAATTGGGAAACGAGTGTCTCCTAATACTTGCATGAAAAGGGTAGAAAGCATGTTCATAGGATTTGTGTGATCTATTTGGTTATATGTGAATCTCTTTGTGCACTATTAGAAATCATATCATTAGGGAATCACACACTCACGTAATTAGTATGTTGTCAATTCATAGGTATTCTCTGTATTCTTATGTGTGCTGATATGTGTTGCTAGACAACATGCCTATAGGAAATATTGCTAACGACTGCTCCTTAATCTTCTCAATAGATAGCATGCCTATAGGAGCTACATGTGTAAAATCAGTTTCAAATAAAGATAGTAATCGGGTAGCAGGAGATGGTAGTCTGTGCCCGCTAAATAATACGAGTAACACCCCATCTTGAGGGAGTTTCGAAGTATTATTTATGTTGCACGGGGTGATCCTTTAGGATAAAAAACTTAGGACCCCCATCTTATCTTCGAATCAAGTATTTGTATTTATTCAAAGTTTTTTTTGATAATAAACTTCCTAAACTCCTTATTTCCTCTCTGTATTTGTTTATCTCACTAATTCATGTAATTTCAGTTCGGCCAGGACCCACAGTTGTGGACCTCAAAAAGTTCCTAACACCTTCTCTTCGAGGTAATTTCGAGCCCTTACCCGATATTTGGTGATGCAAACTAGTAAACCAGAGTCATATGCAAATAGGTTCCCTAATGCACCTTAAAACCATTAGGTGGCGACTCTTCTCTTTTAATACCTCCTTAAAAGAGTTCACATGTCGAAACTCGATTTCGCGAGAAAAAGGGGCGCGATAGCATGGAGACTCTGCTGGGGATATTTAGGCTCTTACCATAGAGAATTTGATTTATATGAATTAGTCTTCCCTGATAAATGTGTTTCCTTAACCTTTTATTATTTTTAATGTTACACGAATATCCTGCTCCCATTTCCCTTTTATTGCTGCATGCACACCCCTTCCCCTATTCTCTCTTTTGAATTCGCATTAATATGCAAATCCCTGCTCAAATTGGCCATAACATGCATTTTCCTTTTTTTCTAGTCGTAATTATTTGCTCCAAGTCTTTTTTTTTTAAATTTCTACATCATGTCTCTCCCCACCCTTACTCCCTCGCTTACTTTATTACAACTTCCACATTGCACGAACTAACTTCTTCTTGTTTTCCTTTCTTTTCATGTCTTTATGCTTCATTTTAATATTGCATTTACGATTTTCATCATGCAAAGTATTTGACAATGTGTTGTTTATCTTTGCATAAAGCATGCTCCACATCATATTTCACTCGTGCCCAATTAATACCATATTGGCACTTGATGAGTATCCGCGCTCTTCCGAAAACACCCTTTAAATTTGGAAAGGCTTATTTGCGGTAAAACTAGTTGATCAATGGTTCAGTAGACAGTTTCATGCCTTTCCCTATCAAGTTGTTCGCTTGAGGATACCGGTATAGACTCTTCTAGAAACCCTACTCTAATATTAACTATGCATGCATCATGACCAAACCTAGCATGGGTTAGAGCGTTGTCCGCGCAATAACTCGCTTAGTCAAACCTTGTCCAAAGTCCGCCAGGATTTCCATAATCCCAATGGACACCATCACGATATGTGCATTATTTTGAGAAAACATGTCGGTATGCTAATCATTAATGTGTAAATGGTCAAATTCGGAGGGGGAAAGGGATAATTTTATTTGTTTTGCACAAATGAGGCACGAAATCCCCAGGTTCGGCATGGTTCAAAATATCCCACCTTTGCTGCTGTATTGGTGGAAAAATATCTCACCAAGTGACAAAAACCATGTAAAAAGAGTCCTCGGGAACTTACCCTCTTTATTGACATTCAGCCAAACAATACATTAATTGAGGCTGCCACCATGTTTTGGGGTGAGAAGAGAGCTTCTTCCATTTTGGCGACATATAAATGACTCCTCTTTTAGAGGAAATAGGAGGCTTCGCTGGAATCCCATGGGATAGCCCTAGTTTGTTGGTACCGGAAAATTGCACTTCCCGAGGTTTCCTGAAAATGATGGGTTTCAAGAGAAACGATGAGTTACTCTATCTGAAGAAGTCTTATATACCATTTGAGTTCCGTTATAATCATTATGGGCACAACAAGTCATATCGACTTTACCATGACGAACTGGCCATCACTTCTTTGGGTTGGACGCACAACCGGGTTTTTGTATTCATTGTCTATTTTCTGGGGATGCTGATACTTCCGATGAAGGGAGAAAGGATCCAAATCTTCCTAGATATGGTCTCTAGGACTTTAATAGAGGGAATTGAGGGAAAAATCAAACTTATACCATTGTCCCTATGCTCTTGGTTGAGATGTACCGGGCCTTAGACTGTTGCAAAAAGGAGTATGGGCACTTCGAGGGTTGCAATCTGTTGTTGCAGGTATGGCCGTTAGAACACTTTCAGAGAGGTGAATACTGTCAATAAATTCCGCGATGACCATTGAATGACCACATAGCCTATCACCATCCTAAGAGAATGAATTTTATCCCAAACAGGTGCACAACCGGGAAACACTATGAATTGGGTACATTTCTTCAGCAATCTGACTGATGAAAAGGTGCATTGGATGTTCGAATGGTTCTCTAGTAGCGATTTCATCATCAGGTCGAGAGAGGCTCCTCATCTAGTGCTAATCGGATTGAGAGGGATCTATCCTTATGCTCCTATAAGGGTTATGAGGCAAGCTGGGAGAAAGCAGGTTATACCTCGAGTTTCCAACATGATTCAATATAAAGAAGACATCAAGGGGAAGAATTTTCCATTCAAGTTCGAGGCACAACATATGTTGCATCAAAAATCATTGTGGAGAAAGATACCATCTAGCCAGATCGTTATCATGCTAGTCATGTGTACTTCTATCCATCATGGTTGGTAGATGATATAGCGAGAGATGTCAAGCCAGGGTTAATTTGAGGAATATGGTCATAGACGACACTGCTGAAGCACAAGTCAAATACAGGATGTTGCGCAAAAGGGTTTTTGAGCCTGAAGCCAGGTATTTGGAACAACATAAAGTGGACATGGAAGAAATCAACGAGTAGAAAGGAATCGCTACTAAATCAATAGAGAGGTTGGAATATTTGGATCAGGGGTTGATGGAGCTTGAGGTAAAGATGAGGAATAATGTTTTATTTTCTTTCTAGACTAGCTTTAGACTTTGGTTTTAATAAGGCAAATGCCATTACTTACTTTTATAATTATTGTCGTTTTAGTAGAGATTTGGTCCATTTATCATATTAATGAAATGATGCAGTTATTGGCATCAATTTTCTCCAAATCTATAATGTCATCATCAGCATATCATACAAGATCTCGAGGTCCTCCTCCTCCTCCAAGTGATCCCAAAAACAAAGGAAAAGTTAAAATGGACGATATGAGTGGTATCAGGAAAGACAATGCTACACATGCAGAGAATGTCGAAACTTCGGATGGTCGGAGTACTCTGGCATGAATGACTTAGTCTAACGGATAGAATGGACAATACTGGAGTTACAAGGGGAACTTTAGCGGGTTCGGAACTTGGAAAACCTTTCCCTTACCCTGAATGTTCCCGACATCAATCAAAAAAATGCCCAAAACCCAGCACCTCTCCAGAACACACAAAAACAGCACCCACAAAATCCTCCTGCACCTCATCAATATGCCATGCGCCTCCTCCAAATCCCAATCCTCCACCAGTGCCGACTCCTCCACAACACCACTATCATCTGACCCACTATCCACAAACCACCACCTATCACACACCTCAAAACGCACTAAAACCCACACCTGATCCCCAAAACTCAACCAACGACCACCACTACGCCCAAATTCCTAGAGTCTATCAAATTAACCCTATATACGTGGAAACCTTACCCCACACTCACAACTGACCCTGTATACATCGGAGTCTGCCGAGAAGGACCTGCTCATCAAGAACATGGCGGAGGAACTCAAGAAGCTTACTAGCCCAGTCTAAGGTGTCGAAGGTGGTAAAGGCGTTGAGGGTTTGAATTATGAGGATTTGTGTATTCAGCCGAACATAGAACTGCCAAAGGTTACATACCTCTTAAGTTCGAAATTTTTGACGGGACAGGTAATTCGAAGGTACATTTGAGAACATATTGTGAAAAGCTCATTGAGGTTGGTAAAGATGAGAGAATTTGCATGGAGTTGTTGATGAGGAGCCTCACTGGGGACGCCCTGTCCTAGTACATCAATCAAAACCCAAAGAAATGGGTTAACTGGGTAAAGGTTCAATACAGAAAATGCGCCAGACGTCTTCTACATTCAAAATCTTAAGAAGAAGGCAACAAAAACTTTCCATGAGTATGCTACTCGGTGGAGGTCGGAAGCTGCAAAAGTAAGGCCAGCACTGGAAGAAGAACATATTAATAAGTTCTTTGTCCGAGCTCAAGGTCCGTAGTATTATGAGAGAGTGATGGTTATTGAGAATCATAAATTTTCTGACATCATCAAATTGAGATAAAGAATAGAGGAAGGGATTAAGAGCGGAATGGTAACAAATTTTGAAGCACTCCAGGCTACAATCAAAGCCTTGCAGTCAAGCAGTATTTCTAAGAAGAAACAAGTAGGGGAAATGATGGTGGCCCAAGGTCTGAAGTCTCCTCTCACATACCAAACACCCCCACCCACATATCAGCCTTCACCTCCTATATATCAACAACCCACCTCCATTTACCATACTTATAACACTTAGCCAACATACTACCACTCACCACCAGCCCGCCAAAATTACCAAACACCTAGACCAAATTTCGATCGCAAACCGCCAGACAATACACCCCGATTGTTGAACCTATCGACCATCTGTACAAGAGACTGAAGGCTGCCCGTTACGTCACTCCTATTCCCATTGTTGCCATGGAAATGCCTCCTAGTGGATTAACCCAAACAAAATATGTGCCTACCACTCGGGCATGAAGGGTCATACTATTGATGAATGTCGCACTTTGAATGATAAGATCCAGACGTTAATTAAAATTAAGGTTATACAAGCAAAAGAGGTTGCACCTAATGTCCGCAACAGTCCTCTCACAGATCATAGGGTCAAGGGGGTAAATATGATAGAAACCGACGAAGAATGGGATCCGGAAGGGTCAATTGGGCTTATTCGTGAATGGGATAATCCTAAAATACCTCCAGTCACTCTCACACCTATTGTCACACCTATTGTGGTACTGATTCAGTCATTTATTGAGGTTGAAGTAACAATGCCCTCACCCGCGCCAACTCCGTTCGACGTAGAAGTGACCACACCCTTCATTGTGATGTTAGCACCTTCACGTCCTTTAAGTCCAATACTATACCATGGGACTATGTTGCAGAAGCGAGAAGGAAAGGAAAGGAAAGGGAAAAATGGAGGAAACAGGTGCAGTGCAAGGCATAACCAGAACTAGCATGGTTTATACGCCCTAAAATTTGGGAGGAACAAGTAAAGAAGTCGCTTCCGAGCCACCTATCATTGAAATTGGCTCGGATGATATTTGGAGAAAGGTGCAAGAAAGAGAGTATTCTATGGTTGATCATCTGAACAAAACCCCTGCTCAGATATCCATTATATCACTACTACAAAATTTCGATGTGCATAGGAATGCATTTATAAAAGTGTTGAATGAAGCTTATGTACCCAATAACATTACCAGTGGGGAGATGGAAAATATGGTAGGACAAGTATTGGAAATACATAAGATCACTTTCCATGAAGATGAGCTGCCGCTAGAAGGGTTGAGTCATAATAGGGAACTACATATCACAGTGCAGTGCGAAGACAAATTCATTGCCAGGGTCTTGATAGATGGGGGTTCAAGTCTAAACATCTCTCCATTCACCAATTTGAAGAGGTTGGGTAAAGGTTTTCATGAGATACAAGCTGGGAGTATGAACGTGAAAGCATTTGATGGGTCTTAAAGGGCCACGATTGGGGAGACCAACCTCCGTTTACAGATAGGACCGACTTGGTTTGATGTTGAATTTCAAGTGTTGGACATATCCGCCATATAAAATTTATTGTTAGGAAGACCTTGGATACACGCTGCTGGGGCAGTAGCTTCTACTCTGGATTAGGTTGTGAAGTTTGAATGGAACCATCAGGAAATGATCATCCATGGAGACAGGAGTAATCCTATTTACACCAATCAGACTGTTCCGGTTGTTGAGAATAGAAGGAAGTTGGGTGGAGATACATACTATCGTGTTGAGAGTGTCAACGCGACTGAGAAAGATAAATGGTAGAGTAGCAAAATAGAGAGCATATTAGCATGGGCAGGATATGAACCTGGTAGGGGGCTCGGTAAGAATCTCCAGGGTATCGCCAAACCAATACAGCTAAAGCGTCATGACATAACCTTTGGACTTGGATATCAGTACACCTGGAAGGAGTATAATGATTGGTCGCCACCATGGCGTGGTTCTTATTACCCTTTTGAGCAGCCGGTACAACATTTCAGCCAATCCTTTCATCAGGCCGATATGATGTGGGGATTTGAAGAAGATGAAGTTCTAGCTGGCTTAAGGAATCTATTCTTGGAAGATGAAGATATGGATTGCAGAGTAATAATTGAGGAGGAGGAGGAGGATGAGGAGGAGGAGGAAGGCCTCGTCATTTAGACAATGGAGAAGGGAGTTGTTCACAGGAATTGGACAACTATACCATCACGAGCCCGCCGAGTTCCGGGGTAGCCTGGCTGCTAGTTTATTTTGAAAACAATTCTTATGGGCATTTTTAAGACATCTTTTTTTAGTATTTTGTTATTTTGCTTTGAAACAATTGTTTGGATTGTTAAAATTGCTTTTATTTGACGTTTTGGTATTTATCAATGGTTTGCTATTTTAGTATTTATTATTATCCTTTACATTTTCTCTCTACAACATTATTATTACTTATCCTGATGAACCAACGACTGTGACATTTAATGAGACAACGCAACATAATGATAGTGACTTAGAGGAAATAGAAGAAGAAGATATAATACTTGAGGAAATTTTCAGAGAAGTGGAAAATTTTGAGAACAAGCCTAAGTCCAATCTAGACGAAACAGAGATGGTCAATTTGGGAAATTCTGAAACAGTCAAAGAAACTCACATAAGCATCCACCTATCACCATCAGAGAAAGAAGAGTACATTCGTTTCCTGAAAGAGTATGAAGATATTTTTGCGTGGTATTATGATGATATGACTGGTTTGAGCACATCTATAGTGGCTCATAAACTACCTACCAACCCGATGTGTCCGCCTGTAAAGAAGAAGCTCAGAAAGTTCAAGCCAGATACGAGTCTGAAAATTATAGAAGAGGTGACCAAGTTGGTCATAGATAAGGTTCTCAGAGTGGTTGAATATCCAACCTGGTTGGCTAATACAATGTCGGCTGAAGAAGGATGGTAAAGTCAGAGTATGTGTTGAATATCGAGATTTAAATAGAGCAAGTCCTAAAGATGATTTCCTGTTACCCAATATACACATATTGATCAACAATTGTGCCAAGCATGAACTCTAGTCTTTTGTGGATTGCTTCGCGGGATATCATCAGATCTGGATGTTAGAAGAAGATGCCGAGAAGACATCCTTTATTACTCCATGGGGAGTGTATTTCTATAAAATGATGTCGTTTGATCTAAAGAATGCTGGGGCCACTTATATGAGAACCATGAAAACCATTTTCCACGACATGATACACAAGGAGATAGAAGTATATGTGGACGATGTTATCATCAAATCCAAGAAGGGTACAAATCACATAGTAGACTTGAGCAAGTTCTTTGATTGGCTTCGAAGGTATAATTTGAAACTGAACCCCGCAAAATGTGCTTTAGGGGTCCCTGCTGGAAAATTGTTAGGATTCATCGTCAGTCGCCAAAGAATTGAGTAGGATCTGTCAAAGGTTAAGGCTATCCGGAATTTTCCACCTCCAAGAAACAAGAAAGATGTGATGAGATTCTTGGGGCGTCTCAATTACATCAGCAGCTTCATAGCACAATCAACCGTGATCTGTGAGCCGATTTTCAAAATGTTAAAGAAGGATGCCGCAAAAAGTTGGACCGAAGAATGCCAGAAAGCTTTTGACAAAATCAAGGAATATTTGTCTACACCACCAGTCCTGGTCCCGCTGGAACCTAGTAGACCTCTGCTACTCTATCTGTCCGTACTAAATGGAGCTTTCGGTTGCGTCTTGGGACAACACGATGAGACGGGGAGGAAGGAGAAGTCCATATACTATCCGAGTAAGAAGTTCACGCCCTACGAAGCATGGTATTTTTTTCTGGAATGCACCTGTTGTGCCCTGACGTGGATATCTCAGAAGTTGAGGCACTACTTCTGTGCCTAAACCACATATCTCATATCAAGGATGGATCCTTTGAAATACATTTTACAAAAACCCATGCCTATGGGGAAGTTGGCAAAATGGCAGATACTATTGAGTGAATTTGACATCGTCTATGTAACTCAAAAGGCGGTCAAGGGACAAACATTAACAAATCAATTGGAAGAAAATACTATAGGAGGAGAATACGAACCGCTGAAAACATATTTTCCCGATGAAGAAGTATTATTTGCAGGGGAAGATATCGCCGAAACCTATGATGGTTGGAGAATGTTCTTCGATGGGGCTGCAAATTTCAAAGGAGTAGGTATCGGAGCTATTTTGGTGTCAAAAATAGGTCAACATTATCCGGTGTTCGTGAAACTCAGATTTTCGTGCACAAACAACATGGCAGAATACAAGACTTGCATCTTGGGGCTTAATTTGACCATTGACATGAATATCCAAGAATTGCTGGTAGTTGGTGATTCAGACCTTTTGTTACATCAGGTTCAAGGAGAGGGGGCTACAAAGAATACCAAAACATTACCATATATGTACTATGTAGAAGAGTTGATGAAGAGATCATAAAGATAGAGTTCAGACATGTTCCGAGAATCCAGAATGAGTTCGCAGACGCATTGGCCACCCTATCCTCTATGATACAACACCCGGACAATAATTTCATAGACCCTATTCCAGTAAGGACCCATAATCGTCCAACTTATTGTGCTCATGTTGAAGAAGAAATGGATGTGAATCCGTGGTTCCATGATATCAAAGAATACTTGGCAAAAGGAGAGTATCCAGAGCATGCAAATCATACTCAGAAATGCACCATCCGAAGATTATCCAACCATTTATTAATAAGTGGAGGAATTCTATACAGAAGGACTCAAGACCTAGGATTATTACGGTGTGTTGATGCTAAGGAAGCTTCCAAACTGCTCGAAGAGATACATGCTGGAACTTTCGGACCACACATAGACGGTTTAGTTTTGGCCAAGTAGATATTAAGAGCATGATATTTTTGGATGACTATGGAAGCAGACTGCATCAAGTATGTCCAAAAGTGTCATCAATGCCAAGTGCATGCATATATTATACGAGTGCCACCAAATGAGCTCAATGCAACAAGTGCACCTTGGTATTTTGCCGTTTAGGGGATGGATGTCATCGGTCCGATTTAACCCACCGCTTCGAATGGACACATGTTCATTTTAGTGTCCATAGACTACTTCAAAAAGTTGGTTGAGGTTGCATCTTACAAAGCTGTAACCAAGAAAGTCGTTGCAGATTTTGTCAGGTACCGTATTGTTTGCCGATTCGGGGTGTCAGAATCTATCATCACCGACAACGCTGCTAACCTCAACAGTGACTTAATGAAATCTATGTGTGAAACCTTCAAGATCAAGCATAATAATTCCACAACATACAAGCCTTTAATGAATGGAACCATGGAGATCGCAAACAAGAATATCAAGAAAATATTGAGAAAGATGGTAGAAAACCACAAGCAATGGAACGAGAAATTACCATTCGCCTTGTTAGGGTATCGTACCACAATTCGCACATCAACCGGAGCAACCCATTACTTGCTGGTCTACGGTACTGAAGCTGTCATTCCCGCCAAAGTCAAAATTCCTTCTTTAAGAATTATACAAGAGGCCGAACTCAGTGACGCTAAAATGGATAATAAGTCGCTATGAACAATTAGCTCTTATTGACGGGAAACGAATGAATGTGATATTCCATGGTCAACTTTACTAGAAGAGAATGTCCAGAGCTTTTAATAAAAGGGTCAGACCTAGAAAGTTCACACCGGGACAGCTGGTGTTGAAGCGGATCTTCCCACATAAAGATGAAGCCAAAGGTAAATTTTCATTCAATTGGAAAGGGCCCTACGTGTTTCACAGAGTACTAAAAGGAGGAGCGCTCATACTTGCGAAAGTGGACGGAGAAATTTGGCCAAAGCTCATCAACTCAGACGCAGTCAAGAGATACTATGTTTGGATTGTTTACATTTATTCATCTGGTGTAATTGAACTATGCTTGACCTGATTCCCGTTTAAGATGGTATACGTAGGCAACCCTGTGGGTTTGGTCACAACTCAATAAAATCTTCATTTTCCACCATGGTCAGAAACTGAGGCAGAATTTTGAGGAGGAGCAAGCCCATCCAACTTCGTCATTTGCAGAATGGTCAAAGAATTGCTTATTGAACTGGTGTAGAATTTTAAGGAGGACCCTCAAAATTCTAATGCAAAGAAGGCGCAATGTCTCTAAAGTGTCACAGTCATTGGTTCATCTAATTTAAATGATATTGCATACTACTGTATTTTTAATTAACTACATTCATCAAATGCACGCATATAGTCTCGATTTTTTTTTTTTTAAAAAACAACCATATGCTACCCAGGACAATGCGAACATGATCTCAAAACAAGAGCAAAAGGAAAACAAGAAGGTGAAAGCACAGACCAACCTTCCCCGCAAAACTCACAATTTTCCTTTAGATGCAGGCACAATGGACGTAACATGAATATTCTTAAATATCACTATCTTCATAATGACAAAGTTGCCAAACGCAAACATATCTCCAGCTATGAAATCATCTGCTATCACTCATTTTCTTCCTTTCCATGAGACTAAGCACTGTCTCCCTTTCCTTGCATGGGACTAAGCCCCACCTCCTCTTCTTGCATGAGGCTTAGAATTGCCTCCCTAATTGCATAAGGACAAACTCTGCCTTTCCTTGCATGAGACTAAGCACTGTCTCCTGATTTCATGAGACTAAGCACTATCTCTTTTTCCTTGCATGAGACTAAGCCATGTCTTCTCTTCTTGCATGAGGATAAGCATTGCCTCCCTAATTTCATAAGGCTAAGCTATGCCTTTCCTTGCATGAGACTAAGCCCTATCTCCTCTCCTTGCATCAGGTTAAGCATTGTCTCCCTAATTGCATAAGGCTAAGCTTTGCCTTTCCTTGCATGAGACTAAGCCATGTATTCTCTCCATGCACGAGGCTAAGTATTGACTCCCTAATTTCATAAGTTTAAGCTCTCCCTTTACTTGCATGAAACTAAGCATTGTCTCCCAAATCGCATGAGACTAAGCAATGTCTCCCTTCCCGTGCATTGAGACTAAGCACTGTCTCCTTTTCCTTGCATGAGGCTAAGCATTGCCTCCCTAACTGTCTAAGGCTAAGCATCTGCCTTAAACTTGCATAATACCAAATGCTACCTCTGTTATGCTATTTGAAACCTAGCACTATTTTCTACTTTCCCGAGACTAAGCTTTGCCCCGATCTTATACAAGACTAAGCTCTCTCTTGTTTCGCTTCGCATCATGTATTTACATCTCATAGGATGAAACATCGCCATTTTATCCAAAGGCATCATAGTCTGAGGGCATCATCCGCATAGCCGGAAGACACCATGTCATGGCCTAAGGATCTCTCAATATATCACATAATTCACATTCTTGTTGCAATTGATATTTCATTTAGAGTCAAAATAATATCTTAAGTTTTTTATAGTCTCCTATTATTGTTTAAAGTACTAATTCGCATAAGTATCATTTTTATGTTTATTTACTTATTTATTATATTTAATTTTCTTTTAATTTCTTTTTTTAAAAGCTAGCCCACAATTAATTAGATTTTCAGACAAAAATTGGCCCAGTACCTTAGCCCAACAGCCCTAGCCCAAACCAAATGACCCACTAATGTAAAAACCTGTCGGTGCCCTATCTCCATGACCCTCCCTATTCTAATTTTTAATCTTGGCCGTAGATCTCTCAAGATCAACGACCCCTATTCATCCTCCCCTTTTATTTATCCCATCACCCTCAAACCCGAACCCATCCCCTCTAACCCGCAGCACCTAAACTCTCTCAACCTCCCCTTCTTTCTCTGAAGAACCATAGCCACCTCCCTAAATCCCTCTCCTAATCCCACAAATAATGGGATCCGATGGCCATACTTTTTCCATATTTTACCCCTTGTGGTACTGGTTGTTATCTTGTGTGTTACCTAAGTGCTTGCCTAAACATGGCAAGCAAATCTCTTCCGAAATTGAACCAAAATGGTTCAAATCTCTGATTTTAAGCGCTATTCCGTCTATATATGTTCAATACTACTATGTGAGTTCGATTGTTGTATGGATTCTGCCGATTTTCACTTTCCCTAGAAAACTAGGGTTTACAGATCTCTATTAAATGGATTTCACACCGACTTGCATGCTTATTTTCTCTGTTTATTGCTTAAATTACTCTATTTCCTTGTTTATTGCTCGATTTTTACTGCTATATAAACCCCTCCCCCATTCCCTTTGGGAATGATTCGGAATCGCTAAAAATTTCCACTAAAAAGCTGGGGTTTTCATTTTGTTGTTCGTTTATTCTCTGTTCTACTTTGGCTCTTGGCCGGCTGAAACCCAAGGCCACCAGAATTCCAATTTTTCTCGACCTTCCTTGGGTGTGAGCATTGCTCTGGGTTCTTTGAAGCCCTTGGTATCACGACCCAAAATACATTAACAAGCGTGATGGTGCCGGACACCACTGTCAGGCAAGCGAACCCCAAGAAGTTTCTCAAATTCTCATTTTAGTAGTTTTGAAAATCATTTCCTTTCATTCCATCAAATAGCAATTAATGAACTTTATTGAGTAAATACCGATGTCTTAACAAATTGAAATAATAATTAAATCCCAAAGTCATCCTAGAACCCGGTATCACAAGTGCATGAGTAATTTTTAGGAAACAAACGACATACAATAACCGTCCAGAATACAAATGGGACAGTAAAGAAAATACAACACAATACTCTGAAGGAGACTCTGCTGGCTGCGGGTCGTCTCGAGAGGTTGAAACTCACCTAATTTTCCATATCAACCATGCCACTGCATCAAGCTAGGCCACTGGATATACTTGTGCATGTGCAACAAAAATGCACAGCAAGTGTAGTATGAGTACGAAAAACAACGCGTACTCAGTAAGTATCCCGCCTAACCTCGAAGAGGTAATGACGAGAGGTCTACTTTGACACTTACTATAGGTAAAATTAACATAATCAAGTGTGACACTAAGAATGATTGTCCTAATTAATTAACAAATAACGACAGGAAGGAACGACTTCTTTCATATAGACAAATTTTAGTCTCTGGTATTTCAGTTGACAACTTATATTTCCAGGCCATTAAATGGTTCAATTTACAGAAAGTACCCAGCAAATATCATGCACAAGTAATGTCGAGGTCATATGACCCGGTCTAGCATAAATGTAAACTGTGCACTGCTGGAGGGTTGAACGACGCGAACCATAGATGCATCTATTACCCCGCTTGCGAATTATACGTGCGACGCGGTCAATTATAAATAATAGAGTTACCCCGCTCGCGAATCATATGTGTGACGCGGTCAATTATAAATAATAGAGTTACCCCACTCACGAATCATACATGCGACGCAAGTACTCATAGATGCACACATTCAAACAGTCAATCCATACTTTATCAGGAAACACTTATCCAAGGGAAAGTCAATTCTCTTTTCTCGATTCAGGAAAATAAAGTTTAACTTATTTAGAAAATTCATTTACTAATTTGATGTGACTTAAGTAACTTAAATTGTCAATAAGCATGCAAATAATTCAAGTATAGCATGCTTTCGGGTCTTAGACTACCCGGACTTAAGTACAATAGTACCTACGCACGGACTCTCGTCACCTCGTGCGTACGTAACCCCTACAAATAGTAGCACATAATCAATTATTTCACCTATGGGACAAGTTCCCTCCTACAAGGTTAGAAAGGAGACTTACCTCGCTCCAAAGTTCCATAACCGGCATTCCACGCCCTTCCGATGACTCAAATCAATACACAACGCTCCAAAACTAGCCAAGAATACTCAATTACTGATTATAATCCAATTTAAAATAATTCCTAACCCCGATCAAAAAGTTAATAAAAATCACCCTCGGGCCCACGTGCCCGGATTCCAAAATTTTTCAAAAATAACTTTACCCATAACCTCACGAACTCAAATATATAATTTATTCCCAATTCCATGCCCAAATTCGTGGCAAAATCCAAAAAATATAAATTCCTAGGTTTTCTACCAGAACCCCAAGTTTTCACTAATTTTCCATGTTCAAATCCATAAATAATTATGTGATTACTCAAAACTAGCATTAACCACTTACCTCAAGCCTGGTGGTGAAAATGGCACTCCCAAGTTACTCCAAAAATTGGCTCCCATGAAAGAAATGAGCCAAAAACCCCGATTTTAAAAGGACACTGCCCAGCCCCGATTTTTGCATCTACAGACACTCGACCGCCTCTGCGGTTCCGCAGGTGGGGACCAATTACTGCTTCTGCGGTCTTCCACTAGACCCCTCAACTCCGCATTTAGGGCTCCTCGCGCGCAGGTGTGGTCCCGCTTCTGTGGATCTCGACTGCATCTGCGGCCCACGCCTTCCCCAGCAAAATCCACTTCTGTGAGTCCATTCCCGCTCCTGCGGGCTCGCCCCTACGGCCCTCTATACGCAGGTGCGGCCACGCCACATACTGAGTTGCAATAGCCCTTCCTCAAATCCCATTTTTGACTCGTTAACCACCCGAAATCAATCCGAGGCCCCCGGGACCCCGTCCAATCACACCAAATAGTTCCAAAACATAATACGGACCTGCTCGAGGCCTCAAATCACATCAAACAACGCCAAAATCATGAATCACACTCAAATTCAAGATTAATGAACTTTAGAACTTCTAACTTCAACATTTGATGCCTAAACCTATCAAATCACGTCCAATTGATCTCAAATTTTTCACACACGTCACATTTGACATTACGAACCTACACCAACTTCCAGAATCAGAATCCGACCCCGATATCCAAAAGTCCACTTCCGGTCAAACTTCTCAAAAACCTTCAAATTTCTAACTTTAGCCAAATGATTCCAAAATGACCTACGGACCTCCGAATTTACTTCCTATCGTGCTCCTAATACCAGAATCATCATTCAAAGCTATTCACAGACTCGGAATCCCAAGACATTGATTACACTGAAATTCACTTCAACCCAAATTTATGAAATTTTTCTAAAATGCTAACTTCCACAATATGCGCTAAAATGCTCCCGGGTCATCCAAACCCGAATCAAACATATGCCCAAGCATGAAATCATCATACGAACCTGCTGGAACCTTCAAATCCCGACTCAGAGGTTAGTTACCAAAAAAACCGAGTCTTAGTTAATTCCTCCAACTTAAAGCTTCCAAAACGAGAATAATCTTTACAAATCAATTCCAAACTCTTGGAATTAAACTCCGGCCCTACGTATAACTCATAATACCTGAAGCGAAGCTACTCATGGCCTCAAACTGCTGAACGACGCGCTGGTAACGGCCCGACTGGTCATTTTGCGTTATCGGACCCCGTTCTCCTAAATGAAACTTTCCATAGAAGATAATTGTGATTTATGACTTCGGAGGGCGGGTGGTCCAGGAGTCAGAAGTGTTTAGAGTGCCATAGGAACACTTGGTTCCTTAAGGTTTGCCTTTAAGGCCAAGTTTGACTTCGGTCAACATTTTGGGTAAACGACCTCTGAATCGAGTTTCGACAATTTTGGTAGCTTTGTATGATTATTCCGGACCTGGGCATATGTTCGGAATGGGTTTCTGATGACCCAGGAGCGTTTCGGCGCCCAATATTAAAATAAAAGTTCCTTAAGTTCCTATTATGGTTTGGGATGTTTTTTTTGCGATATCGAGGTCCGAATGGAATTACTATAGCAGGAATAGTTATGTTATGTCATTTATGACTTTCCTGCAAAATTTGGTGTCATTTCGAGTTGTATAGGTCAGTTCGGCGCGTTCTTAGCGAAGTCTAGAAAACTTAAAGTTCCTAAGTTTGGTTCTAGGGGTTTTGAGATGTGATTTTGAGTTTTAGTGTTGTTTTGGATGTTCCGAAGGCTAGAGCAAGTCCGTATCATGATTTGGGACTTGTTGGTATTTTGTGCAGGGGCTCGGGTGGGCCCAGGTGCCTCCTGGACACCACACGAGGCCAAAAACCAGCTGAAATAGCTACTTGTGCACCTGTTCTGGTGTTGACCGCAGAGTTGGTTTCCCAGTTGCAGGTGCGGGACCACTTTGGTCCCAGCCTCATAGGTGTGACCCCCATCGGTCAGGTCAATTCTCGTAGGTGCGGACAAAGTACCGTAGGAGAGGATTCGCAAGTGCGGTCTCCACTTCGTAGGTGCGGGCCCAAGCATCCTCATCCATTTCCGCAAGTGCGAGCCTTTGCTCGCAGATGCGATCCTCGAGCCGCAGGTGCGGAAACACTGTCAGACAGTGTGTTTCTTAAATACGGGATTTTCATTGTTTTCTTAACTCTTTCCTCCATTAAACACTTTGAGAGCTTGAGAAAAGGACTCCACGACCCAACCCCTAAAAGGTAAGTAAATTTCATCTCAAGACTTGTTAATGCATGTATTCTTAGTTGTATTTAATCACCTAAATTAGTGAAAAATCAAGAATTGGGTAGTAACCTAGGACTTTCGACAATTTGAGAATTTCCCCGTGAATTAGATATGAAATCAAGTAAAAATCATATATTAATGATCCTTAGGCTATGGGTGAGTGTTTCCTTCAAAATTTTTGGAATCCGAGCATGCGGTCTCGGGGTTGGATTTTAGGATTTCTTAAAGAATGGAGAAGTTGACTTAGTAGTAGGAGAATTTCCATACTTTGAGCATAAATTGATGAATTTGTATAACATTTGGCTAGTTTCGAGTCCTCGGGTGTAGAGTTCGGAGTTTCGGGCGAGTTTTTGGTCCAGGTAATAGATTCGACACGAGGTGAGTCTCCTTTCTAACCTTGTAAGAGGGAATTGTCCCCATAGGTGATTATAAACAATTGCATGTCCTTATTTGCAGGGGCTGCGCACGCACGATGTGACGAGAGTCCGTGGGTAGCTACTACTATGTTATGTTGGGTAGTTCTAGGACTCATGAGCATGATTATATGTGCCTTACATGTATTCCTAAACGTATTTTGAGTTGCTTATTATCCTTGATTTTGCATGAGAATATTAGGATGTTTTGGTCCATGATATATTGCTTAGGTTCTTGCCTTAAAGAATAATCTCTGATAATTCCTTAAAAATTGATAATTTTATGTATGTATGCGGCACTGCGTCACATGTATTATTTGTGAGCGGAATAGCCCTACTATTATTCCAATCGCATTGCATGTTCGATTCACGAGCGGGGTAATAGATGCATCTATGGTTTGAGCGGTTCGACCCTTGGCAGTGCACATGCATCTATGGCTTCCGGCCTATTATGTGTTGTATGATTTACTGGGAATTTGTTGTAATTGTATAAACTGGTTCNTATCTTAGTTGGACCCGACTTCATGGTGAGCTGCTTCTCCTGACGATCCTCAGGATCACCATGGAGTTTTCTTTTGCTTATGTCCCGTCTATTTCTTTCAGATAGTGGGATTGTATATTATGTTTTGTATATTCTGCTAGTATGCTCGTAGGACTTGTGACACTAGTTCCTGGCACACACATAGTAGACTCTATATTTTTTGGATTGTATATATTGGTTCATGATCCTTGTGGATGTATTTACTTAAGTTGGTTAATTTATCCACTTTTACTTAAATGATCTAAGCTTAAAATTTAGTAAGTGTGGGCTTGATATGTCAAATAAGGATAATCTCACTAGTAAACAGCTGTTGGCTTGCCTGACTCCGGTGTTGGGCGCCATCATGACCTGTGTTGGGATTTTGGTGCATGACAACATGGTATCAGAGCACTAGGTTCACGTAGGTCACACAAGTCACAGGCAAACCTAGTAGAGTCTTGCAGATCGGTATAGAGACGTCTGTACTTATCTTCGGGAGGCTATAGGGTGTTAGGAAAACCTCTCCTTCTTTTTTTTCTATTGTGCAGTCAATGGTTTACTAAATTTCATTCTTTTATTCTCTCACAGATGGTGAGGACGCGTGCATCCGATGTTCCAGACCCGGGAGGGGCCGCTACCCCCATTGTTCGAGGCCGTGGCAGAGGCCGGGGAAGGCACCAGCCCGAAGTAGGGGACGAGGGCGTCCCCGAGCTATTCCAGTCATACCACCACAAGAGGACCCTACTATAGAGGAGAAGGGTGAGGTACCCCCAGCAGGTCCTGCTCCAGTGGACTTTATGATGGCGCCAGGATTCAAGGAGATCATAGGCCGTATGATGCGGTTCATGGACACCATGTCCCAGGCCGATTTATTTCCGGCAGATCCGGCCACATCTCAGGCGGGAGGGGGGGCCCACACTCCTACCGCCCATGCTGCAGGTCAGGTAGCAACATTACATTGTACCCCGGGTACACTGCCCGCGGGTGGAGCCCAGCCATTATCAGCAGCACCTGAGATCAGACCAGGTACGGACGGTGATCCGCAGAAGTTATTGGATAGATGGACCCGATTGCACCCTCCCATCTTCGGGGGTTAGAAGGGCGAGGATTCCCAGGACTTTATTGATAGGTGTAGGGACAGACTGCACAACATGAGGATACTGGAGTCCCATGGAGTGGACTTTACTATTTTTTAGCTTGAGGGCAGGGCCCGCAGATGGTGGCAGTCCTATATCCTGGGTAGATCGGCAGGTTCCCCTTCTATCACTTGGGAGCAGTTCACTCAGTTGTTCTTGGACAGGTATATCCCACCCTCCGAGAGGGAAGAGCTGTGATATCAGTTTGAGCAGCTGGAGCAAGGACAGATGTCAATGACAGACTACGATCCCAGGTTTTCTGAGTTGTCTCGTTATGCCCTTATGATACTTCCTACGGATGCTGAGAGAGTGTAGAGATTTGTAGCTGGGCTGCACTCAGGTATTAGGGCCAATATGGCCCGAGAGGTGGAGATGGGGACTCCCTATCAGCTTGTGGTCGAGATAGCTCGCCGGATTGAGGGTTATCGTTCGAGAGGCAGAGAGCAGGGTGAAAAGGATAAGAGGGCTAGATTTTTAGGAGATTTCAGAGATTCCCCAGCCAGGGGTAGAGGTCAGTTCGATAGAGGACAGCCTAGCAGGCCTCCATATTCAGCTCCTCCACCACCTCCCTGTGGTGCTCCAGTGAGGCCCTATTTCAGCGCCATGCTAAAGAGTTCCTACCGCCCACCAGCCATTCAGGGTTCCTCAGGCAGGTATTCTGGTCATCATGGGTCTTCTAGTCCTTACTTTAGTGCCATGCCGGAGAGTTCTCACCGTCCCCTAGCTGTCCGGGGTCCTTCCTAGGGCAGCATGCCATGCCACCAGCCAGATGTTATGACTGTGGGGATCCAAGCCATATGAGGAGGACTTATCCCACGTTTCTGGGCAAGGCCGTTCATCAGAGCTATTAGCCTAAAAATTCAGTACCGACAGTTCGTCCACCCAGAGGTGGAGGGCAAACTGGTAGAGGTTGTCCCACAGGTGGAGGCCAGGCAGAGGGAGCTCTGCCGGCCC
Source organism: Nicotiana knightiana (assembly GCA_005239525.1). Lineage (NCBI taxonomy): Eukaryota > Viridiplantae > Streptophyta > Magnoliopsida > Solanales > Solanaceae > Nicotiana > Nicotiana knightiana. The sequence goes on from ML372291.1 coordinate 81,615, forward strand.
CTATTTATGCCCGGAGGTCAGCTAGCTCCTGTTTATTCTGGCAGGGCTCAATCTTCCGGTGCTCCAGCTAGATTCTATGCTACCTCGGCCAGATCAGATGCACTGGGCTCAGACGCCATGATCACATGTATTATTACAGTATGTGGTAGAGAGGCATCGGTGTTATTCGATCCAGGATCCACTTATTCCTATGTTTCGGTCTTATTTTCTCATTTTCTGGATGTCCCTCGTGAGTCCTTGGGTTCTCCTATTTATGTGTCCACTCCCGTGGACGATTCTGTGGTTGTAGACCGTATTTGTCGGTCTTGTGTGATTTTATTTTGTGAGTTTGAGAATCGAGCGGATCTCTTATTTCTCGACATAGTTGATTTCGAGATTATTTTAGGCATGGATTGGCTATCTCCTTATCATGCCGTGCTAGATTTCCATGCCAAGATAGTTACTTTAGTCATGCCAGAGTCGCCTAGGCTAGAGTGAAGAGGTTCCTCAGTTAGTACAGCCAGGTGGGTTATTTCATTCTTGAAGGCTCGACACATGGTCGAGAAGGGTTGTCTGGCCTACCTCGCCTATGTGCGGGATACCACCGCCGAGTTTCCGACGATTGATTCAGTGCCATTTGTTTGAGAGTTTGCTGATGTATTTCCTTCGGATCTTCTGGGCATGCCTCTAGATCGTGATATTGATTTCTGCATTGATTTAGCTCCAGGCACCTAGCCTATATCTATTTCTCCATACAGTATGGCTTCGAAAGAGTTGAAGGAGCTGAAGGAGCAGCTTGAGGAGTTGTTAGCTAAGGGGTTCATTAGACCGAGTGTATCACCGTGGGGTGCACCAGATCTATTCGTGAAGAAAAAGGATGGGTCCATGCGGATGTTTATTGATTACTGCCAGTTGAACAAGGTTACCATTAAGAACAAGTATCCTTTGTCGCACATCGATGATTTGTTTGACCAGTTGCAGAGTGCTCGTGTGTTTTCTAAGATTGATTTGAGATCAGGGTATCATTAGGTGAGGATTCGGGCTTCAGATGTTCCGAAGACTGCTTTTCGTACGAGATATGGCCATTATGAGTTCCTGGTGATGTCCTTTGGCTTGACTAATGCCCCAGCAACATTCATGGACTTGATGAATAGGGTGTTCAGGCCGTATATTAATTCCTTTGTCATTTTCTTCATTGATTACATTTTGATTTACTCACGTAGCCTGGGGGAGCACGAGTAGCATTTGAGAGTCGTGCTCCAAACTTTGCGAGAACAGAAGCTATATGCTAAGTTCTCCAAGTGTGAGTTCTGGTTGGATTCCGTGGCATTCTTGGGGCATGTGGTATCCGGAGAGGGTATCAAGGTTGATCCTCAGAAGGTTGAGGCGGTTCAGAGTTGGTCGCGTCCTACTTCAACTACAGAGATTAGGAGCTTTTTGGGCCTAGCAGGCTATTATCGCCAATTTGTGGAGGGGTTCTCTTCTATTACAGATCCATTAACTAGATTGACTCAGAACAATGCCCCATTCTGATGGTCTGACGAGTGTGAGGCTAGCTTTCAGAAGCTCAAGACAACATTGACCTCAGCACTAATTCTAGTACCGCCTTCCGGTTCTGGGATGTATACGGTATATTGTGACGCTTCACGCGTTGGATTGGGATGTGTATTGATGCAGGAGGGGAGAGTTATTGCTTATGCTCCACGCCAGCTGAAGGTTCATGAGAAGAATTACCCTGTGCACGATTTGGAGTTGGCAGCGATTGTTCATGCTCTTAAGATTTGGATGCACTACTTGTATGGAGTGTCCTGTGAGGTTTATACAGACCACCATAGCTTGAAGCACATGTTCAAGCAGAAGGATCTTAATTTGAGGCAGCGCAAATGGCTTGAGTTGTTGAAGGATTATAATATCACCATTCTTTATCACCTGGGCAAGGAAAATGTGGTAGCAGATGCTTTGAGCATGAAGGAGGAGAGTATGGGTAGCTTGGCTTATAGTGCAGCAGAGGAGAGACCTCTAGCCTTGGACATTTAGTCATTGGCCAATCACCTGGTGAGATTAGACCTTACAGAGCCTCGTCGAGTTCTTCCACATGTGATTGCTCAGACTTTGTTGTTGGGGGTCCGTGTTTGGATGAGCTACGAGAAACAATGGTTCATGGTAGGGCCATGGAGGTTATTATTGGCGATGATGGTGTTCTGAGACTTCAAGGCCGCTTATGTGTTACTAAGGTTGATGGCCTGAGGGAGAGGATTCTAGAGGAGGCACACAATTCTTGATATTCTGTTCATCCTGGTGCTATGAAGATGTATCGTGATTTGAAGCAGCATTACTGGTGGAGGCAAATGAAGAAGGACATGGTGGAGTATGTGGCTAAGTGTGTCAATTGCCAGAAGGTGAAGTATGAGTACCAGAGGCCAGGAGGCCTACTTCAGCAGATGCCCATTCCTGAGTGGAAATGGGAGCGCACCACTATGGACTTCATGGTTAGGTTGCCTCGGACCTTGCGGAAGGTTGATGCGGTTTGGGTCATTGTGGATAAATTGACCAAATCGGCACATTTCATTCTAGTAGATACTACTTATACTTTTGATAGGTTGGCCCAGATCTACATTCGGGAGATAGTCCGGTTGCATGGTGTGCCGGTGTCCATCATATCAGATCGAGGTTCTCAGTTCACCTCACACTTCTGGAGAGCATTGCATAGTGATATGGGTACCCAGATAGACCTCAGCACAACATTTCACACTCATACTGATGGTCAGTTGGAGCGTACAGTTCAGATATTGGAGGACATGCTTAGGGCATGTGTTATTGACTTCGGAGGTCAGTGGGACAAGTTCTTGCCTTTGGCCGAGTTTTCTTACAATAATTGTTATCAGTCTAGCATTTAGATGGAACCATTTGAGGCTTTGTATGGTCGGTGATGTCATTCTCCTATCGGGTGGTTTGATCCTGGCGAGGCTAAGTTATATGGCACCGACCTGATGAGGGATGCTTTGGAGAAAGTGAAGTTGATTCAGGAGAGGCTCTGCACAGCACAATCTAGATAGAAGAGTTACGCAAATCAGAGGGCGCGTGATGTATCATTTATGGAGGGAGATAAGGTCCTGTTGAAAGTCTCTCCTATGAAGGGTATTATGAGGTTTGGGAAGAAGGGAAAGCTAAGCCCGAGGTTTATAGGACCCTTCGAGGCGTTGAGGCGAGTTGGGGAGGTTGCTTATGAGCTGGCCTTACCTCCCAGTTTATTAGGAGTTCATCCAATTTTTCATGTATCCATGCTCCAGAGGTACCACGCCGACTTATCTCACGTGGTTGATTTCAGCACTATTTAGTTGCATGAGAGGTTAGGCTACGAGGAGGATCCAGTTGCTATTATAGATAGACAGGACCGCCGGTTGAGGTCCAAGAGAGTTTCTGCCGTAAAGGTCCAGTGGAAGGGCCAACTAGTTGAGGAGGCGACCAGGGAGTCCGAGGAGGACATGAGGAACAGATATCCACACTTATTCAGCACTTCAGGTATGATTCTAGACCCATTCGAGGACGAACGTTTGTTTAAGAGGTGTAGAATGTAACTACCCAACCGGTCATTTTGCGTTATCAGACCCCGTTCCCCAAAATGAAACTTTCCATAGCGGCTTATTGTGATTTATGGCTTGCGGGGGCGGGTGGTCTGGGTTTCGGAAGTGTTTAGAGTGCCATAGGAACACTTGGTTCCTTAAGGTTGGCCTTTAAGGACAAGTTTGACTTCGGCCAAAATTTTGGGTAAACGATCTCGGAATCGAGTTTCTACGATTCTGGTAGCTTCGTATGATGATTCCGGACCTGGGCGTATGTTCGGAATGGGTTTCTGATGACCCGGGAGCGTTTCGGCACCCAATATTGAAATAAGAGTTTCTTAAGTTCCTATTATGGTTTGGACGTCTTTTTGTGATATCCAGGTCCGAATGGAATTTCGAGACCAGGAATAGTTCTGTTATGTCATTTATGACTTGCCTGCAAAATTTGGTGTCATTCCGAGTTGTATAGGTCGGTTCGGCGCGTTGTTAGCGAAGTCAATAAAACTTAAAGTTTCTAATTTTGGTTCTAGGAATTTTGAGGTGTGATTTTGAGTTTTAGCGTTGTTTTGGATGTTCCGAAGGCTCGAGCGAGTCGGTATCATGATTTGAGACTTGTTGGTATTTTTGGACGGGAGTTCAGGTGGGCCCAGGTGCCTCCCGGAAACCACACGAGGCCAAAAACCAACTGAAATAGCTGCTGATGCACATGTTCTGGTGTTGACCGCAGGTGCGGGTGCCCGGTCGTAGGTGCGGGACCAATCCTGCGGTCCTAGCCTTGCAAGTGCGACCCCCAGCAACAAGGCCCGCAGGAGCAGAGCCGCATGTGAGGTCACCACTCTGCTGGTGCGGGCTAAGGCTTCCTCGTCCATTTCCGCAGGTGCGAGACCTCCTGTGCGGTCCTCGAGCCGTAGGTGCGGAAACACTGTCAGACAGTGTGTTTCTTAAATACGAGATTTTTCTCATTTTCTTCACTCTTTCCTCCATTAAACACTTTGAGAGCTTGGGAAAAGGACTCAACGACCTAACCCCTAAAAGGTAAGTAAATTTCATCTTAAGACTTGTTAATGCATGAATTCCTAGTTGAATTTAATCACCTAAATTAGTGAAAAATTAAGAATTGGGTAGTAGCCTAGGGCTTTCGACAATTTGAGAATTTACCCATGAATTAGCTATGAAATCAAGTAAAAATCGTATATTAATGAACCTTAGGCTATGGGTGAGTGTTTCCTTCAAAAAATTTTGGAATCCGAGCATGCGGGCCCGAGGTTTGATTTTAGGATTTCTTCAAGAATGGAGAAGTTGACTTAGTAGTAGGAGAATTTCCATACTTTGAGCATAAATTGATGAATTTGTATAACATTTGGCTAGTTTCGAGTCCTCGGGAGTAGAGTTTGGAGTTTCGGGCGCGTTCTTGGTCCGGGGAGTAGATTCGACACGAGGTGAGTCTCCTTTCTAACATTGTAAGAGGTAATTGTCCCCATAGGTGTTAATAAATAATTGCATGTCCTTATTTGCGGGGGCTACGCATGCACGATGTGACGAGAGTCCATGCGTAGCTACTACTATGTTATGTTGGGTAGTTGTAGGACTCATGAGCATGCTTATATGTGTCTTACATGTATTCCTAAATGTATTTTGAGTTTCTTATTATCCTTGATTTGGCATGAGAATATTAGGAAGTTGTGGTCCATGATATATTTCTTAGGTTCTTGCCTTAAAGAATAATCTCTGATAATTCCTAAAAATTGATAATTTTATGTATGTATGCGGCACCGCGTCACATGTATGATTCGTGAGCGGAATAGCCCTACTATTATTTCAACCGCGTCGCATGTTCGATTCGCGAGCGGGGTAATAGATGCATCTGTGGTTCGAGCCGTTTGACCCTCGGCAGTGCACATTTATTTTTGCAACATTTTGACCGTACGCTTCCGGCCTATTGTGTGATGTATGATTTACTGGGAATTTGTTGTAATTGTATAAACTGGTTCATGTTAATAAGGGAATTTAGTACATTATGTGCTAGTGAAATTTGACATGCAAAGGTAAATACAACTATACTTGATAATTTATATCTTTGTGATTTCTACGACTGTTATGCCTGCCTAGTTCCTATTAAACCATGTTATTTAGAAATGTTGACCCTAGTAAGTGTCACGTCTACCTCTCGTCACTACCTCTTCGAGGTAAGGTTGGGATACTCACTGGGTACTTATTTATTTATGTATTCATGCTGCATTTCTTTACTTAATTGTATAGGTTCTGAGGCTGGTGCATCTGGTTATCAGACCGGAGCTCGATTCTGATCTTAGTTGGACCCGACTTCACGGTGAGGTGCTTCTCCTGACTATCCTCAGCAGCACCATGGAGTTTTCTTTTGCTTATGTCCTGCCTATTTCATTCAGACAGTGGGATTGTATATTATGTTTTGTATATTCTGTTAGTATGCCCGTAGGACTTGTGGCACTAGTTCCTGGAACACACATAGTAGACTCTATATTTTTGGAACTGTATATATTGGTTCATGATCCTTGTGGCTGTATTTACTTAAGTTGGTTAATTTATCCACTTTTACATAGATGATCTAAGCTTAAAATTTTGTTAGTGTGGGGTTGATATGTCAACGAAGGATAATCTCACTAGTAAACAACTGTTGGCTTGCCTGACTCCGGTGTTGGGCGCCATCACGACCTGTGTTGGAATTTTGGGTCGTGACAACGCTAGAGCCCAAAACGACCGGTCGGGTTGTTACACTTGGGAACTTGACGCATCTAAGGTTCTGGATTATAGTGCTTTGTGGACGTTCAAAGTGATTCTGTCCTTTTTCTTGTTTGTCTTCTTGTCGATCAATAATTGTTAGTTCTCAACCTTTGCAATATTCATTTTCTTATGTTCTAATTAGCATATCCATGCCTCTGAACTTGCATAATCTAATGTGTTTTTCTAGACTATCTCTATGTGTAATTATGCTTATAACATGAACCCCTCTAGCATTTGCTCATACCTAAATTATTAGTTCTAAAATGTGTGTGTTTAACTTGAGCAACTTAGANTTGTCTTTTTCTTGTTTGTCTGCTTGTCGATCAGTAATTGTTAGTTCTCAACCTTTGCAATATTCATTTTCTTATGTTCTAATTAGCATATCCATGCCTCTGAACTTGCATAATCTAATGTGTTTTTCTAGACTATCTCTATGTGTAATTATGCTTATAACATTAACCCCTCTAGCATTTGCTCATACCTAAATTATTAGTTCTAAAATGTGTGTGTTTAACTTGAGCAAGTTAGACTGTTTGAAGCATGTTTAGTTTAATGTATTAGTAATTTGAGTGTTTACATTGGCTACATGGCCTCATTATGTTTGTTCCTTATTCTTGATTTTCATAGTGATTGATTTATATCCTTAGTATGCCCTAATCTGCGATAAAACCCTCACTCTAGCTGTGATTTCCTTCTATGATCATTCTATCACTTAATACGTTCTTGCCTTACCCAATTCTATACCCCCTAGCAACTAGGTGGAGCCTTTCAGACCAGTTTTCTTAAATTGTGTACCCTATAACATCTGATTCTACTTGCCTCATTAGTATAAGTTGCATTGTTTAATCTCTGGTGTCTAGCATAGTTTGATCTTTTAGCCTTAAACTTGTTAATTTAGTGTTAATTACTTGTCTTACTGGCCTGATGCTCCCTTGATTATTAACCCCAGAAGCCATAATACTCCTCGTTTCTTACAGATGAACCCTGCCCCAATGTGCTAAGTGTAGACATGCAACATTAACCTGTCTCTTGACTTTGTGTACCCTCTGTGTTGATGTGTTCATTATGTTACCACTTTTGCAATGCATGTTCCTAAAATGCAAATGCACTTCTCCAATTTTTGCTATTTGACTACTATTTTCATTGGTTATTTACCCTATTCTATACCTATAATTCTTGCCGGCTGAAAGCCAAGGCCACCAAAGCTATCCCTATTAACCTCCCTAGTGTGAGCACTGCTTAGGGTCCACCTTGAGACCCTTTTGAACTCTTACACACTAGGGCCTGAGGTTCTTGGCCATTTTCCTGATTACTCAATTCTTCCCCTCCTTCTACCTACTGACTATGCAAATTGAGCGGTTTAAGTGATTGCTTTCAAGGATCCTATGATCAAACCATGGTTGTTGGGTTTGGTTCGAGCTCTCCTATGGTTTCTGGGCTATGTTGAGATCTGTGTGGAGACAAAGTTGAAGGCCTGGCAGGGATAGGTACCTTTTGGGACTGTCTTGGGCCTACTATATTTATTTGTATCACTTTGTAATTTTATTATTAGGCCTGTAATAATTCTATAATAACAATTGGGGTAATAGTGAAATTAGGAAACATGTGTCTCCTAATACTTGCATGAAAAGGATAGAAAGCATGTTCATAGGATTTGCGTGATCTATTTGGTTATATGTGAATCTCTATGTGCACTATTAGAAATCATATCATTAGGGAATCACACACTCACTTAATTAGTATGTTGTCAATGCATAGGTATTCTCTCTATTCTTATGTCTGCTGCTATGTGTTGCAAGACAGCATGCCTATAGGAAATATGCTAGCGACTGCTCCTTAATCTGCTCAATAGATAGCATGCCTATATGAGCTACATGTGTAAAATCAGGTCCAACTGTCAATTTTTTTAGAAAGCATGCCTATAGGAGTTAATTGTATGAAATCAGTTCCAATTGCCACGCTTTAGAAATCATGCCTATAGGATATCACTACTCGCTTTTCAAACATTGTTTTATTGTCTATCCATGCGATTATTAGGATGCGTAACAATTCTGAGCACTTTCAGTAAGTCCCATGGTACCTTATTGCATAAATCACTTAGGAATCATGCCTATAGATTTGCTAACTGATAATCTTTAATAAACAGTTTATCAACGCCTGACACTTACCAACTAGTAATTTAGAAATCCTAGGTCTAAAAATGGCTTGCATATTTGAATAAGGTCATCTAGAAACTATGCCTATAGAGTTTAACAATTGCAATCCCTTCAATTTTGAAAACTGTCTAATATGTAAAATCTGCTTGCATGCATTTATTTGTCCAATTGCTGGGGCTAATGTGAGCCTTTAAATGGATTTAATTGCAGTCCTTCTTGTTTTGATTTTTCGCCTAGTTTTAACATTTTTGAGCATCCTACGTCAAGTCTAGAACCGCCCAAGATAGAGGACCAAATGCCTCCTGGATCATAGGCATGGGACAGGTAGTGCACGCATAAGGCACGATTTGGAATCAACTAGAGCGCTTTAGGTAAGAACTTAAAGATAGTAATCGGGTAGCAAGAGATAATAGTCTAAATAATACGAGTAACTCCCTATCTTGAGGGAGTTCCGAAGTATTATTTATGTTGCACAGGGTGATACTTTAGGCTAAAAAACTTAGGACCCCCATCTTATCTTCGAATCAAGTGTTTATATTTATTCAAAGATTTTTTTAATAATAAACTTCCCAAACTCCTTATTTCCTCTATGTCTTTGTTTATCTGACTAATTCATGTAATTCGAGTTCGGTCGGGACCCACAATTGTGGACCTCAAAGAGTGCCTAACACCTTCTCTTTCAGGTAATTTTGAGCCCTTACCCGATCGTTGGTGATGCAAACTAGTAAACCCGAGTCATACGCAAATAGGTGACCTAATGCACCTTAAAACCGTTAGGTGGCGAATCTTCTCTTTTAAAACCTCTTTAAAAGAGTTGTCACATGTTGAACCCCAATTTCGCGAGAAAAAGGGGCGCGACATTGAACTCGTAGCTTGGCGTTATCCGTGACTTAGTGTCACAGCTCCCAAGTGGACCCTCACACCCCCAGCCTGGGCCCCAGTACTTTACCAGAGAAGACGTGAAGACTTACTTAGATGCAAAGAAAAAGTAGGCAGAGTCTCATGAGAAGATGGCAGCTTCTGTTGGCAGACTCGAGGCACCCTATGGCAACTTGGCCTAGACAAATGTAGGTCTTCAGCCAGGCTTCGAAAAAGAGAAGGCAAAAAAAAGAAGAAGAATGCCAAGTTTATGATCAAAATGTGGAGAGGCATCAAAGCCATCTTCAAATAGGGGTAGCCGAACAGGAAGATACATGTTGCTGATGATGATGATAGGGAGGAATACTCTTTCATGTTTAGTGTTCCCCATAGCAGTGATTAGCCTTTCCCCCGCAGTTTGCTAGTCTGATGCACACCTCAGGGAGACACTCAAACTACTCTTATTTCATTTTGATATTGTGCAGTGAGGACACTGTAATGTTTTTAGTTGGGGGTTCTTTAGAGAGTATACTTTATTCATTCATTGATGCTATATATGTGCCCTTGCCGGATTTATGTTGCGGTATGGATATTGTGTGCCCTTGCCGGACTTGTTTATTATTACTTATCATGTGCTCTTGTCGAGCGTAGTTGTGATTGGTTATACATTTCCAGATTAGTCACTTTTGTCATTCTATTTTATTTTTCTTTCTTTACTTATTTTTTTTAGTAGTTTTTAGTTTATGTCATTTTTGTTCCTTTACTATTAGTTGCTTTTGTTATTTTATTTCTTTAGTAGTTTTTGTTATTTTATTTTTATTTCTTTATTGTTTATTTTATCTTCTTTAGTAGTTTTAGTTTATATTATTTTTATGTCTTTAGTAGTATTTCCTTTGATTTTCTTTATGCTACGGTTCTTTCCCAAGGAACATTTTTGTGTTGAACCGGGTGACTTTTTCCTATGATGGATGGTGTGACGACTTTCTTAAGGGAGTTAGTCTTATTTTGTTATGTGGAGACTTTTGGATTATTTGGCACTAATAAAATTAGTCTCTTGTATGTGAAGGGTGAATTAAGAATACCCCTCCGAATTTCGGTTTTAAATTGAAAAAGTAAGTTGCATGGGAAAGAATAATTTTTGTGACAACGTTTTAGTTCATTTGGTGACCCTTTGCCCACTAGTTGGCATGATATTACTCTAAATTCTCTTATTAAGAAGTCAAATTGATCCGTCTTGATTATTTCACGTGTCATGTGTGTTAGTTTTTGTTATAAATAGTTATTATGTTTACTTCTATCATCTAGAACTTTTCCGTCTGGTCTCTCAATGCTAATATTAATTATGTTTGGTTAGAGGGATGACCTTAGGCATTCTTTGTGATATTTGAGAAAGCCTTTTTAGCCTTTCAAGCCTACCATTTCCTACATATTATCACTAGTTTACCCAATTTGAGCCTTTAACCTTTTTTTTGGCCACCTCATTACAAACCTTTACCCTTTTGTGAAATGATTACCTCTTTTGAACCCGTCCCTCCTTGAATATTGGGAATGAGGCTAAAAGCCTAAGTTGATAGTGTTGGTTCCAAGTTGGAAATTGGTAAGGTTTACATTGAGTGTAGAAACGTATACCTTGAAGTTGTTCATATGAAGTTACTCAAGCTCCAAAAGAAAAAAAGGGTTATATAAAAAAAAGAAAAAAAAATGTATATGTATAAATATGGAGTCTTGAGAAAATTAGAGAGGTACTTTAAGGTGGTTCTATGTTGGTAACTAGATGCCAATAAGGGCTATGTGGTTTAAAAAGAAGCAAAGTGCAAAAAGAAAGACAAATGTGAGTAGTGTTCAAGGAGGGTGTATTCACTTGTATCCCAAATGCTTAAACGACCCTTCCCTAAATCTGAATTACAAGCTTAAAACGTCCTTATGGGATCTCCAACCAAATGTTCTTGAATAGGCGGCGAATTAAAATAAGGGCAAGCTTATGGCATGATATTTTGTAACACTTGAAATTCTTTGTTGAGAGTGAGTGTATTTGTGCATTTGTCCCTTGTGTTGTAATTGTAATATGGTGATATATGGGCTTTCTTTCTTGTGAGGGAACATGAATTAGGATGGATTAGTGACATTGATGTATCCCGAAATAAGTAAATTGAGCATATGTAGTAGATTACTGCTTTTGAGTCACTTCTTGAGGATTTTTGTTGTCACATGAATATTTTGAAACTCCTTTGCATTTCTTGAAAGTGTTTTCGAATGAGGGAGTTATTTGGTTAAGATTCACGTTCTTGAACCTAATTATTAGTACCAACTAAATCCGTAAGTATGGCGATTAATTGGAGAATGTGATTTGTAAATAATAGCAATACTATTTGTGCTTTAAATGGTTGAAACTCATTGAATCATTGGTTTTGATTTGCTTGAGGACAAGCAAAAGCTTTAAGTTGGGGGTGTTGATGAGTGGTGATTTTACCACTCATTGTAGTCTCTTTTCTTTAGATTTTGCATCCTTTAATTATAATATGAGGTCGTTTATGGTGTGTATTCTTAGATTTTTAGGTAAATGATTCCATGAAGTGATTTGAATTCAATTGAAGCAGAATTAAGAAAAAAAAGAGCAACAAAAGTGCAAAATTTTTCAGTGATTCCACATATGCGGAACACTATTCGCATATGCGACTTCGCATCTGTGAAGGACTAGACCGAATTTGCGGAAATGAGTCACATGCATTGGGACCACATCTGCGGTTAGTGATCCGTGTCTGTGATGTCGCTTCGGCGACGACAAGTTCTGCATCTGCGGAGATAGGCAATCCCCTCAGGTTAAGCATCTGCGATTAGATGTCCGCTTTTGCGGAACTGCACCTGCGATAACTCTTCCGCTGGTGTGGTCAACGGGCTTCAGACCTGGGTAGACTTGGAAATTCACATCTCCTCAATTCCAAACCCACAAATACATGACCTAGCTCATCTTTGGCTTATTTTCAGTCTCTTAGACTAGAAAGAACAAGTTTGGAAGCTGGGGTTCTTGCACACACAACTGGGTCTTGAAGATTTGAAGCTTTTGGTTGAGAATTTCTTACTAATTTATGCTCATTTCTTCATTTCCTTTCTTTGTATTTAATATCTAAGAGTGTAGTATTTTTTCCAACAGTTGGATCTTGTTTATGGGAATATTCATATTTAAAGTGTGGATTAAATATCTTGTTGTGCTTATGTATTGAATGATTTTTATTTATTATGAAGTGAGTTATTGTTTTTTAATTATTCTTGTTCTTTGATGTTTCCAAAGGTATTAGCTAACCCTAGGACTCATCCATTAATTTCTAGTTAGTTTTGGAAAAGATAATTTGGGGTTGGTAAAGATTAATTAACAAGAATTTGAGGTTTTAACCCTATTTTAATAGATTCTACCTGGTGATAGGATTGGATTACTTGTAGCCTTAACGGGGTGTGCTTAATATCTTGATTGTTTTAGGGATAGTTAAATTAGGAAGTCTTGTTAGCCTTTGGAAGAAGCTAATAAAGAATTATTACCCGAGGCTAATTAACATATGTGAATTACATTGGATTGTTACTTGAGTGTAATTCCACGTGCATCCATACTTGTAGCCATTAATCATTTTACTTTCTTTCTAGGTTAGTTTACATTTTCAAAATTAGACATAAACATTTTCTCAAATCATTTCTAAGTGTTTGGAATTACACATTAAGTGATAATTCTCTTACACGTCTTATCACCTATATATTTTTACCCGTGGGATTCGACCCGGACTCATAGTTGGGTAAATTATATTGCAAGCGACCGTGTCCATTTGCTTTTTAGTAGTGAATTTGGACATCACCAAGATAGGGAGTTACTAATATTATTCTACGGGCACATACTATCATCTCCTGCTACCCGATTACTATGTTAGAGTTGTTTACCTAAGCGCTCTAATTAAATTCTAAGTCGTGCCCTATGCGTGCACTACCTTTCCCATACCTATGATCCAGGAGGAATTGGACCTCTATTTGGGTGGTTCTAGACCTTACTTAGGCTGCTAAAAAATATTAAAACTAGGCGACATACAAAACACGTAGGACTTCATATAAAGGCAGTTGAGGGCTCAAGTTAGCCTCCATGCTTAGATACTAAATGCATGCAAAACAGGTTCTCATATTAGGCAGTTTCAGAACTGAAGCCAATTGAAAATCATTAAGCCCTGTAGACATGGTTTCTATGTTACCTTGGATTCAAACGCGCATGCATAACATTACTGCTTTTAGTGGAAGTGGACCATCTTCTATTAACGCCGGTTTTAGATACCAATTTTAGAAAAAGTGATAGGCATTATATCTAATAGTGTCATAGCTAACTAATGAGAATAGTTCTAGAAACCCAGCCTTGACAAGGGGATAAATATCCTATAGGCAGGATCTCTATGGATTGACCATCGACTCATGATATTATAACACATTACCTCTATGAGAAGGTTATCTAGGCGGAGCAATAACGATAATAGTAGCTAATTGATTAATTAAGTCCTATAAGCATGATTTCTAGGTGAAAATCAACAGAACATAAGCTAGTGGAATCCTATAGGCATGGTATCTAATGAACATGAAGTAGTTATGCAAATTAAAAGAATTTTAATTCCTATAGGCATGTTGTCTAGTAACACACAACAACAGTAATGAGAATAAATGAAGAATTTGAGCTCATGCTTTGATGGTAGAGGAGTAGTGTGTGTGAGTTTCCTAAAGGCATGTTTTCTACCAATGAAAGTTAAATGCCATATACAGAAAGTCAAGTAAATCACATGAATCCTATGGGCATGTTTCCTACCCTTGCATGCAAATAGTAGAGTATACTCGCTCCCAAATTTCACTAACACCCCCAGTTGTTTATTACAAAGTTATTACAGACCCAACGATGAATGTAATTACAAAATTATACAAGCAGTAATAGTAGGCCCACAACAGGCCCAAAAGGAAATACCCAACATTGCTTGGGCCTTCAACAACTCTCATAGCATACCCAGATTTCCAATTAGGGAACTATATTCATTAGCACAACCCAGAATCCATAGAGGAACTCAAGCCAAACCAAACAACCATAGATTCACCGTATTACCCAGACATTGAATCACTTAAACCAACCAGTTTACATATTCATTAGACAGTAGGAAGAAAGGAACTGAGTGTCAGAGATATTCAGGTTTTAGTAGTAAAGAGAGTGGCTAATAGTCCCCAAATCATAGTGTGTCAGATTTTACAAAGTCTCAAATGGAACCCGAGAAGTGCTCACACTAGGGAGGTCAGTAGAAAGAGTCTTGGTGGCCTTGGCTTTCAGCTGGCCAAGCACAAGTAACAAATGAGAGGGAGTGGACAATGGTTAAGGGACAAATGTTGATTAAATACACTTATAGTTTAGAAAGCAGACGTAGCAGAATTGAGAACACAAAACAGTTAATCAAGAAGGTCAGTAGAACGTAGATGCAGGTTCTATTCTTAGCAAAAACGTACCACATTGGCAAAATTATATTGAAAGAGTTACGGAGAAACTAGTTCCCTGAGATTACAAGATCAAACAGATTATCCTACTAAGGTGCATATTATCAAACAAGTCTAAGTGGGGTAATAACTTGAAAGATTTCAAGCTTAAAGGTCTGAATTATGCTAACTATACATCCCAGTATCGAAAGGAAGACATGCTAATTCATCACTAAGTAAAACAATATCAAACATGGTATGGAAACACAAACTAAGATAACCATTCAAAAGGTTTCAAACATTTACTAAGGATATAGGATTAAGCAAAATAAAGACATACAGTGAGACACTTTAATAGGGAATACGTCATAGTTGATAGAAAAGGTCTTACCATGGATTAGAACACATTACACATGTGAGGTATTCATTACAGGGATTCAGAACAAAGTAGTAAAGCAAGCTCATGTCAAATAACAAATGTAGACCTTCAGGCATCAACATAGTAGACTAATATGAACTTAAGAGGGTCTAAGTCATTTAAGCATGTTCAACTGATACATCAGAATTGGCGGCTTTTAGGTAAAATCGGATATTAAAGAGTCCAAAACAGATGCAAAACTAACAAAGTTGCATACATGAGTAACCTAGAACACATTAGCTAAATGAATTTAAGAGGGTTTAGATTATTGTAAACATATTCAAGTAACACATCTCAGAACTGGCAGTATTAGGTAAAATTAAATGCATAAAGAGGTTCAAAATAGATGCAAAACTAACAAAGTTGCATACAAGAGTAGCCCAGAACATTTTAAGCCATATATTTCAGAAGTAAGCATATGCAGATCATGAATACATAAGAACAAAGTTGTAAAGGCCAGATGACTTACCAGTTTAACGGACAACAAGAAATAACAAAATCCCACAGTATTCTGAATATCAACAAAGAACAGAAACCCAGAATCCCAATGCGTCAAAAATACCAAGGGCTTCAAAGGAACCCCAGGCAGTGCTCGCACCAAGAAAATGTTGAAAAATATAATCCTGGTGGCCTTGGCTTTCAGCCGGCTAGTAATTCAGGTATGAATTAAAGGGGAATGATGAGGGTTTATATAGTAGTAGAAATTCGGCAAACAAACAAGGAAATATTGTAAAATCAAAATAAATAAGGAAATAATATCACACAGAATCAGTAAAAGTCAGATTAGGAAAAAGTCAGAATCGAAAGTAACTTATTAAAATGATTAATAAATAAATAAGAATATTATTTATGAACTACAATGATTAAAAATAATAACTTTGTATTATAAAAATGTAAAATTCTATTTTGACACAAATAATATAAATAAAGAGCATTTATCTTTAGAATACTAATTTAATTATATAAAAAATTAAGTAAAATATTTGAAACATGTGTTATAGGTGCAAATAACAACTTTATGTAACTAAGTCATCACAAAATAATTTGAAGTAGTAATTAATAATTATTCAAGTAATTTAAGTACAGGGAAATCAATTTAAAAACTATAAAAATTACGGAAAATTATAGAAAATGCTCTTACAGATTTGTAAACTAAATAATGATGCAAAAATGATATTGAAAGTATATATATTATTTGAGAAAACATGAAGGCAAAATTGGGTATCAACAAACACAATGACGAACGAGTCAAGATAGGGCTGAAATACATTGTTCATGAAGTGCATGAATGCTGCTGGGGCGTTGGTCAGCCCAAAAGACATCACGAGGAACTCGTAATGACCATACCGAGTGCTGAAAGCAGTCTTCGGGATATCCGATTCCCGAATCTTCAACTGATGATAACTTGAACGTAAGTCGATCTTAGAGAATACTTGTGATGATAGAGTCGGATGCAACTCCATCCTAGCAAGAAGGGCATAATATCTTGCATGGCCTCCCCCTCTAAAGCGACCTCTACCTGTACGACCTCCAGCTCGAGATGGTTGTACATGTGGAGTGGTAACTGATGCTGTAACCATAGCCTGAGGACCTGGTGGAGTACGCGGTGCCTGAGTGGTCTGTTGAGGTGCACCTCTCCTGAGTTTGGGGAAATCCCTCAGCATGTGAGGAGTGTCACCATATTCAAAACAAGCTACTGGAGGATGAGGCTCCTGTGACTGGCTCGGTCCTGATCGGCTAGACTGACTGCTGAAAGCACCCCGTGCAGGAGGTACACTAGACAATGGCGGTGCATAATAGGGAGCCTGGGGCCTAGGAATGTCTAGAGTACCACAGGCGCTAAAACTGCTGAATGAGCAGGGTGACTTCTATAGCCTCTACCCTGACGAGCTACAGCTAGGGCACGAATACCACTATACGTGGCAGTCCGAGACCTCTTTGCCTCTCTCTCTCTCGTCGACATACCCTCCCATCTGCTAGTGATCCCACCCACCTTCTGGTATGTGATGTCAATCTCCAACTCTCGCGCAATGCTAAATCTGATATTGGGGTTGAGCCCCTCAATAAATCCATGAACCCGCTCCCGAACAGTGGAAACCAAGGATGGTGCATGCCTGGCCAAATCACGTAACCGGACCGCATACTCTGACATGGTCATAGAACCCTAGCGCAACTGCTCAAACTCCATGTATCTCTGAGACTCTAGGGGACATACTCCCTCAAGAACATATATGAGAATTGAGTCCAAGTGAGTGAAGCTGTCACGGTCGGACTACCCAACTCGTATGCTCGTTACACCGATAGGCTTCTCCTCTAAGCTGCAACGTAGTGAAAGAAACCCCACTAGACTCTACAACACCAAGAGTACGGAGGATATGCTGGCACTTCTCAAGAAAACCCTAGTCATCCTCTGACGCCAAGCCACTGAAAGTAAGAGGGTGGTACTTCTTGTACCTCTCGAGCCTGTGCTGCTCCTCCTCAAATACGGTTCCCTAACCTCGGGCTGAACTGGGGCTACCGACTGCATTGGTATGACCTCTAGAATCTGGTTGACGTGGACCTGCTGCTCAAGGGTGCGGGCGGTGGGAGTTTGTGCTTCTCCTCCTCCCTGAGATATGGCAGGAGCAAGTGGTATCAATCCTACCTGAGCCAAGGTTCTGAACATGCTAAGAAACTTGGCGAAAGTCTCATGGAGTGCTGGTGCAGTAACATGTGTCTTAGGTGCCTTCCCTCCAACTGGATCTATTGGTGGCTCCTCTATAGCAGCTCATGCGGGTGCTCTGGCTGCACCACGTGGACGTTCTCGGCCTCTACCCGGTCCCAGCCTCTCGCGGCTCTAGAAAGGGGCGCGGGTGTCTGGTCATCTTCCACACCATCTTTGAGAGAATAGAAAGACAAAATTTAGAGTCCAAAGTTAAAATTTTGCACGATAAGGAATCAAAGAAGTGAAGCTTTTCCTAATAGTTCCACAGCCTCCCGAAGATAAGTATAAATGTCTTCGTGTCGATCCCAAGACTTTACTAAATTTGCTTGTGACTCATAACACCTATGAACCTAGAGCTCTCATACCAACTTGTCACGACCTGAACTCCCTCCAAAAGATGTCGTGACGGCACATAGTCTCGAAAACTAGGTAAGCTTAACAAATATGCGAAATAACTGAAATAATAACTTAAATAGAAAATATCAACAACTATATAAATAAAAACTTCCGCTCAACATGTACAAGCTCTAGATACACCGCAAATGCTCCTATACATCATTGTCTGTCAAAATGTAAAAAAAATAAGAAAAGAACGAGATACAAGGGACTCCGAGGCCTACAGACGGCAGCAGGTGTACATTGAAGTCTCTAAAGAAGCAACACAACACACTAATATCGAGGCTAATAGGATGCACCTGGATCTGCACAAAAATATGTGTAGAAGCGTAGTATGTGTACACTACAATGATGCCTAGTAAGTTCCAAGCCTAACCTTGGTAGAGTAGTGACGAGGTCAAGCCAGAGCTCTACTGGGAATAATAGGAAAAACAAGGCAAGAGATACGGTAATGTAATGAGATGACAGAGAAGTGTAACAATAGAAATTTACTGAAGATAAATACCCGAAATTTAAGAAGATAACTACAACACGTAAGGAAACAAAAATCTTACAATTTAAGAATCAACAGCAGCAACAACAATACAACAAATAGAGGTAAACAATAGGGACGCTCTTAAGGTGCCACCTCATAATTCCAAAAGTAAATATCTCACAACGGCACGACAGAAACCTCGCGCAAACAATGTTAACCGCACGACAAAAACCTCGTTCCACAATAACACTCTGCATGACAGAAACCTCGTGCCACAATAACACTCCGCCTGGCAGAAACCACATGCAACAATAACACTCCGCACGACAGAAACCTTGTGCCATAATAACACTCTGCACGGTAGAAACCTCATGCAACAATAACACTCCGAACGACATAAACCCAGTACAACAATAACACTCTGCACGGTAGAAACCTCGTGCCACAATCGATCAGCTAACTCAAAAAAATCACGAAACAACATATAACAAATTGAACAATGAAATTACAACAAGGAATCCTACATTTAATGTATGAATACAAAATTAAATGAAGCAGGTAATTCCACTAAGCATGTTACACAAATTTTAAGAGATAAGACATGTAGACATGTGACAGTAGGCTAAACATGATGACTACACGTTCTAGAGTAACTCAATTAAGGGAATAAAAAGGAACTATTTAGAAAAAATTGAATTTTCAACATTTATCCCGAGTACGCACGCGTCGCCTCGCGTACATGGTCTTCACGTATTGCAAATACCATAACAGTACCAACTCCTAAAACGAATTCCCCCCACAAGTTTAGACAAGTCACTTACCTCAAATCTCGCTCAATCAACCAATAAGAAGGCCTTTTCATCGATTTTCCAACTCTGATCGGCTCGAATCTAACCAAAACAATTTCATACTATAAATATAACTAGAGGAAACTAATATAAATAATAAAATTAGGAATTTAGCGAAGAATTAAAAAATCGCTCCAAAAAGTCGACCCGGACCTACGTCTCAGAACCCGACCAAAATTATAAAATCCAAACACACATTCAATATCGAGTCCAACTATACAAGAATTACTCAAATCCAACCTCAAATCACCTTACAAATCCCTAAATTTTACCCTAAGAAGTTTTCCCAAAATTTTCTCCAAATTTCAAACTAGAAACACTAATTAAATTAAGAAAACAACAATAGATTTGGGGAATTAATCAAAAATGAGTTAAAAATCCTTACCCAAATAATTCCTTGCAAAACCCTCAAAAATCGCCTCAAATCGAGCTCTCTAGGTCCAAAAATGGATAATGAATTCAAACCCTTGAACTTAGCCCTTTTTCTACCCAACGGTTTTCCATCTGCGGGATTTCATTCGCACCTACGACGTCCCACATGTGGAAAAAACATCGCAGATTCCACTTATGTCCAGGATTTCTACTACTGCGAGCCAGATTATGTGGAGACTCTTCTGCTTCCGCGATCATAGCCCAGGACAACCTCATCCGCTTCTACGATCGCACCTCCACATCTGCGGAGGCGCAGATTTGGCCCTCACCTCGCACCTGTGATCCCAGCTGGGCCAAGCCAGTTTCACTCTTGCGGTCAAATGCTCGCCTCTGCAAGTCCGCATCTGTGGAAAACCCCACCGTAGGTATGATGACACCAAAAGTTGGGAGCTTCAGTACTTCTACAAATCCAAAATTTGTTCCAGATTCAAACCGAATCACACCTGGGGCCCCCGGGATCCCGTCCGAATATACAAACAAGTCCTAAGACATCACAAGAACTTAGTCGAGTCTTCAAACCAAATCAAACAACGCTAAAAACATGAATTGCGCATCGATCTAAGCCTAATGAACTTTAGAACTTCAAACTTCTACATCTGATGCCGAAACCTATCAAATCAAGTCCAATTTACCTCAAATTTTGCACACAAGTCATAATTTACATTACGGATCTCCTCCAACTTTTGGAATCGGAATCCGAACCCGATATCAAAAAGTCCAATCCAGATCAAACCTACCAAAAATCATCCAACTTTCTCCAATGAACGCGAAGTGACCTAAGGACATCCAAATGAACATCCGAACATGCTTCTAAGACACAAATCACCATACGGAGCTATTGAAACTATCAAAAATCCATTCCAGAGTCGTCTTCACACAATTCAAATTATGATCGACTCCTATGACTTTAACTTTAAATTTTAATGATTATGTGTCCCGCTGAACTCCAAAACTCTCCCGAATCCGACATTATCACACCCCTTTTTTAACATAATACAATCTTTAAATAAGACAAAAAAAATGATTTTAAAGATCAAAAGGGTTTTCAAATTGAAAGTGACAAAAGATTGTGTTTCAAAGGATTTTCAGAGTCGCCACTTATTATTTGATTTCAGTGTGCCAAGTTATCGTTTAAAAAATAATTTTTCCTTTTGAAAATAAATTTAGACTCTAAAACATAGTTTGCACCAGAAATTTGTAAGCAAGGGGGTTCATTTGACTCGGGGGGAATGTTTTAGGCATTCCCAAGTCCCGTGAAAATAACGGTTGCATACATTGTCTAGTTGGCTTTAAAGGATACTCCAAATGAGGAAAAAAAACACACGAAAGAAAAATAAACATATAAGAGGCTCGAGATTATCCCAACCTAATAAAAGAAAAATAAAAATAAAAGTACCAAAAGTTCTATATTACGCTAGGCTAATTGTCACGCCCCAACCTGGGGAGGCGTGACTGGCACCCGGTGCCGCACTGACCCGAGCGAACCAGTTTGTAACTCATTTATTTTCTTTGTAACTATCATGGGCCAACATGGCCAGAACTAGTAACTATTAATGGGCAACACTATATAAATAAACTATCGTTCTTAAAACATGAATACATATGGACCTTCAAGGCCTCTGACATACTGTACAAAATGAACCTATGTCTACAAAGCCTCTAGGATTATTTGACATCAAATGGGACAGGGTACCGACCTACCTATAAGTCTTTTAGCAAAACTCTGATACGATGACTCATAGAGTCGACTGCACTCCGAATGAGGTGGAGTCTTAACGATCCTTTGCTGAATGTCAATCTCGTCTACTATGAGGGCTCGTCAAGCTGATTATCTATAACTGTAGGCATGAACGCAGCATCCCCAACAAAAGGACGTCAGTACGAATAATGTACTGAGTATGTAAGGCAATATTGTAACGACCCAGTCGGTCATTTTAAGAATTTGCACCCCAATCCCCTATTTACCGCTTCTCCCATGTCTATTTTATGTTATTGGAACTTGTCGGAGCATTGAGTGATGAAATCCGAGGTGATTTTGAACACAGTCCATAAATGTGGAATTTAGCTTTAGAAATCTGGCCGTAGCTAGAGCTGTGTGAAGAAAGATCCGGAATGGAATTCCCTCGACTCTGTTAGCCCTGTTGGGTGATTTTGGGGTTAGGAGCATGCTTGAACTGTGTTTTCGAGGTCAGTTGTGGAATTAGGCTTGAATTGGCGAAAGTTAGAATTTCGGTGATTTCGGCCGATAGGTGAGATTTTGATATCGGACTCAAAATGGATTTCCGAAAGCGACAGCAGGTCCGTAATGTCATTTATGACCTGTGTGCCAAATTTGAGGTGATTCGGATGAGTTTAGATGTGTTTCGGCATCGGATGTGAATTCTAGAAATTTCCTAAGTTCTTAGGCATAAATCTATGGATAATTGATGATTTTGATGTTATGATATGTGTTTTTAAGGCTCTACCAATTTTGATCAAGGTACTAGGTTGAGTTAGTAGGTCTGGTTGAGGTCCCGGGGGCCTCAGGGGTGTTTCGGATGCCCAACGGGTGAGTTTTGTGAAGTTGAGAACAGTTGAATCATTATGGTTCTGGTGTCTCGCTCCTACGATGGTATTTCCGCAGGTGCGACCCCAGGACATTAAAGTAATTTCTTCACTTGCGATGGTATTTCCGCAAGTGCGGGCACACAGGTGCGAAAGGGGTATCGCAGGTGTGACCCAAGGCCACTTATTGAACTTCCGCACCTTCGATTAGGTTTCCGTAGGTGCGGCACCGCAGGTGCGATACCAGTGTCGCAGGTGAGAACAGTTGAACCATTCTGGTTCTGGTGTCTCGCTCCTACGATGGTATTTCCGCAGGTGCGAAGGGGGAGCCGCAGGTGCGACCCCAGGCCATTAAAGGAATTTATACACCTGCGATGGTATTTCCGCAAGTACGGGCACGCAGGTGCGAAAGGGGTGTCGCAGGTGCGACCCAAGGCCACTTATTGAACTTCCTCACCTGCGATTGGGTTTCCGTAGGTGCGACACCACAGGTGCGATCCCAGTGTCGCAGGTCCGAAATGTCTGGGCAGTTAATACCAAAAATATTAGGGTTTGAATTTCATAATTCCAAAATCGATTGTGAGCTCGGAACTTGGCGATTTTTCAGTGGGATTTGAAGAGGGGTATCATAGGTAACGTTTTCTAAACTTAATCCATTTATATATCATTAATCTCTATCATTTTCCTCAATCTAATCAAGGAAATTGGATGAACAAACCATGGAAATGGGATGAAATCTTCCCAAATTGAAATATGAGGATTTAGGGAGATTTAGACGTCGGATTTTGCCGATTCTTGTTTGAGTGGGTCCATGAGCGAATGGGTGTTCGGGAAATATAAATTTTACCCGATTCCGACACATGGGCCCGAGGGAGTTTTTGGGCGAATTTCCTAATTTTGTGTATTAGCTTATAAATAATTAGATATTTTTCTCCCTTGAAGTGATATTTACACAATGCAATCGATTTGAATAGATTTGGGCCACGCGGAGTTAGTTACTCATGGCAAGAGCTTGGTATTGGGTTGATTAGCGCAGTCCAGGTAAGTGGCTTGCCTAATTCTTTGTTGGGGACTTTCCCTTAGGCATTTTTATACTGATTTGTTGAGTGGACGCTGTGTACGCGAGGTGACGAGTGCGTACACGGGTCATTGTTGCTAAAATCCTATTTTTACTCCCATGAAATCGCTCATTTTCATTCATATATTATTGCTTCCTATCTTAATTGAGTAGATAGCCTAAGAGTAAGTATGCCTACCTGTTCTGACTTGATTTCCTCTTATTTTCTACTAGTCACATCATCCTTAGGTAGTTTTACTCTATCCTTACCTGTTGTTTTTCCTGGATTGTTGACTTAAGCCATAATTGACATACTTATGCTTTGCATATTTAAATTGGAACTACGGACCGAGATCCAGGAGCTTTTCTCGTGTACTGCATTTCATATTTAAATTGGGACTACAAACCAAATATCCAGGAGATTTCCCCCTGTATTGAAATGCATATTTAAATTGGGACTACAGACAGATATCCCGGAGGTTTCCCCCTGTACTGCATAGCATATTTAAATTGGGACTACGGAATGAGATCCGGGAGCTTTCCCCGTGTAATGCATTTCACATTTACTGTTGAGATATATGTTGTTCTGAGCCGAGGGCTCTCTTTATGTTATTAAATCTTTCCGTTTTCGTTAATCCTGTTTATCATTGCTTATTTATTTTTTTCACTGTTTTAAATTGTATATTGACTTGTTTTACAAACTCACTAGGGCCTCAACCTGACCTCGTCAATAGTTGACTGGGGTTAGGCATGGCACTTACGAGTACCGAATGTGGAGTACTCACGCCCTTTCCTGCGCATATTTTCCCCATGTGCAGATCCAGGTTCCAGCACCCAGTATTGTGGCTAGGGGTTGTCCTATCAGCATCCAGGAGACCGCGAGGGAATTCTGCCGCGTCCGCAGAATCCCACGAGTCCCCTTCTACTCTAGTATAGGCATAGAAGACTTGTATATTTTTCCACTGTTTCATTGTATAGAGCTACATTTAGTACAGACCTTTTGAAGTAAAAAAATTTATATGCTGAGCAGCTACGTTATATGTACTTGAGATCTTTTCTGTCTTTATTTTATTGATTTTGTCATTTCTGCAAATTTTAGGCTTACCTAGTCATAGAGACTAGGTGCCGTCACGATATCTTTCGGAGGGTAAATTGGGTCGTGACAAGATGGTATCAGAGCGTCTAGGTTCATAGGAGTCAGAAGTCACAAGCCGGTTATTAGAGTCTCACAGATCGGAGCTGAGACGTCCGTACCTATCTTCGAGAGGCTATGTAACTGTTAAGAACAATCAAATCCTTTGGAATTGCTTATCGTGCTAGTTGCTGTCATCAAATTCTTAAACTCTATTCTATTCTTGCTTGCAGATGGTTCATACCCGTACCAGACGTACTGATGACCAGGCACCCGAGCCCACAGTTAGAGCCACTAGAGGTAGGGGCCGGGGTAGGGCTCGAGCACGTGGTGCAGCCCGAACACCGGCTAGAGCAGAGGCATAGGAGCCCCCAACAGCTACAGTTGGAGGGGCACAAGAGGTCCCTACTGTTACTCCAGACCTCCAGGAGACATTGGCCCAGTTCTTGAGTGCCTTCAGTACTCTGTCTCAGGCGGGTCTATTCCCGATAGCTCCAACTACATCACAGGACGGAGGTGGGCCACATACTCCCACAGCCCGTACTCCTGAGCAGAGGGACCATATTAGGCAGGTTCTAGAGTATATTTCTATGCCCTAGCAGCTCCAGCTCAGCATGAGACTAGGATAGTTGTTCGGCAGAGCAACTGCGACTTGAGAGGTACAAGAAGTCCCACCCACTTGAGTTCAGCAGACTAGCTTCAGATGACGCCTTGGGTTTTCTTGAGGGGTGTCATCGCATTCTTCGCACTATGGATATTGTGGAGACGAGTGGGGTTTCTTTCATTGCTTTCCAGCTGAGGGGAGCAACTTATCAGTGGTGGCGTGCTTTTGAGCTTAGTAGCCCGGACGAGGTAGCTTCACTTACTTGGGCTCAGTTTTCTGAGATGTTCTTACTTGATATTTTCCCTCAAAGCTTCAGGGATGCTTGGCATGCGGAGTTTGAGCAGCTCCGGCAAGGTGCCACGACAGTGCAGAGTATGCAATCCGTTTCATCGATTTGGCTCGCTATGCACCAGCTTTGGTTGTCACTGTCAGAGAGAGGGTTCGACGCCTTATTGAGGGACTCCACGCCAGTATTCGGACCAGCATGGCCAGAGAGCTGGAGACCGATATTACTTACCAGCAGAACGTGAGTATTGCCCGGAGGATTGAGACTATGTTAGCCCGGGACAGGGAAGAGAGAGAGTCCACGAGGTCTCGAGAGACTAGCCATTTTTCAGGAGCCCGTGCACCAGCAGCACGCTATGGTAGGGGTTTTGTGAGTCACCCTGTTCATTCAGCTCTCCCAGCAACCAGCAGTATTCCAGCTCCCCCTAGACCCTAGGAGCCTTATTATGCACCACCAATATCTTAGGTGCCTCCTGCTTAAGGTGCTATCACTGGCCAGCCCAGCAGTCCAGTTCAGAGTCAACAACGGCCACCACGTCCTTGTAGGGGTTGCTTTGAGTGTGGTGACCCTCATCATATGATCAGAGATTTCCCCAGAGCGAGGAGGAGCACACCAACTCAGACTTATCAGGGTGCACCCCCTTAGATTTATCAGACACCACGTCTTCCACCCGGACCTCCAGCTATTCTCCTAACCTCAGCTGCTACCCACCACCTCAGGCAGCTCGAGGTGGAGGTCGGGGAATTCGAGGTCGCCCTAGAGGGGGAGGCCAGGCCAGGTACTATGCTCTTCCGACCCGGTCCGAGGCCATTGCTTCAGAATCAGTCATTACAGGCATTGTTCTCGTTTGTTATAGGGATGCATCGGTATTATTTGACCCAGGCTCTACATATTCATATGTGTCTTCATATTTTGCTTCACATCTGGGGATAGCCCGGGACTCTTTGAGTTCCCCTGTTTATGTTTCTACTCCGGTGGGAGATTCTCTTGTTGTGGACCGCGTATATCGGTCATGTTTGATTACTCTCAGTGGTTTTGAGACCAGAGTTGATTTTCTACTACTCAGTATTGTAGATTTCGATGTTATATTGGGTATGGACTGGCTATATCCTTATTATGCTATTATTGATTGTCACGCCAAGACCGTGACGCTAGCTATGCTAGGATTTTCGAGGTTAGAGTGGAGAGGTTCCTTGGAGTATACTCCCCGCCGAGTCATTTCTTTTCTTAAGGCTCAACGGATGGTTGGAAAGGGGTGTGATGCATATTTAGCTTATGTGAGAGATGTTAGCACTGAGACCCCTACAGTTGAGTCTTTCCAGTTGTCAGGGACTATTCTGATGTATTTCCAGTTGATCTTCAGGGTATGCTACCCGATAGAGACATTGATTTTGGCATTGACTTGTTGCCGGGCACTCAGCCCATTTCCATTCCTCCTTATCGCATGGCCCCTCCTGATTTGAAGGAGTTGAGGGAGCATTTACAGGAGTTTCTTGAGAAGGAATTCATCAGTCCTAGTGTATCACCTTGGGGCGATCCAGTATTATTTGTGAAGAAAAAGGATGGCTTGATGCGTATGTGTATTGACTACCGGCAGTTGAATAAGGTGACAGTGAAGAACATGTACCCATTTACTCGCATTGATGATCTATTTGACCAGTTACAGGGTGCTAGGGTGTTCTCCGAGATTGATCTACGTTCTGGTTATCATCAGTTGAAGATTCGGGAACCGGATATCCCGAAGACTGCCTTCAGGACCATATATGTCCACTATGAGTTCCTTGTTATGTCATTCGAGCTGACCAACGCCCCAGCACCCTTCATGCACCTGATGCACAACATATTTCAGCCTTATCTTGATAATTTCATCATTGTGTTCATTGATGACATTATGGTATATTCTAGGTCCCAGGAGGACCATGAGCAGCACTTGAGGACAGTGCTTCAGACATTGAGGGAGAAGAAGTTGTATGCCAAGTTGTGAATTTTTTCTTGATTTTGTGGCATTCCTAGGACACGTGGTGTCTTCGGATAGGATCAAGGTAGATCCGAAGAAAGTGGACGTGGTTCAGAGTTGGACAAGACCATCCTCAGCTACTGAGATCCGTAGTCCTCAGTTTGGCTGGGTATTATCGCCGTTTTGTGGAGGGATTTTCATCAATCTCAGCGCCTAAACATACTGACCCAGAAGGGTACACCTTTTATATGGACTAAGTGGTGTGAGGAAAGCTTTCAGAAGCTCAAGACAGCCCTGACTACAGCTCCTGTGTTGGTTTTGCCTACCGGTTCAGGGTCCTATATAGTTTATTGTGATGCTTCGAGGATTAGCTTGGGAGCGGTGTTAATGCAGGACGGTAGGGTGATTGCCTACGCGTCCAGACAGTTGAAGGTCCATGTGAAAAACTACCCTGTTCATGATCTCGAGTTGGCAACGATTATTCACGCCCTGAGGATATGGCGTCATTATTTATATGGTGCTCCCTATGAGATATTCAAGGATCACCGGAGTTTGCAGCACATATTTAGGCAGAAGGATCTAAATTTGCGCCAACGTAGGTGGTTGGAGTTGCTAAAGGACTATGACATCACCATATTATACCACCCGGGAAAGGCCAATGTGGTGGCCGACGCCTTGAGTCGCCAGGCGGAGAGTTTGGGGAGTTTGGCATACCTTCATGCAGCTGAGAGGCCTCTAGCCTTAGATGTTCAGTCCTTAGCTAGTCATTTCGTGAGATTGGATCTTTCTTAGCCTTGCAGGGTATTAGCTTGTGTGATTGCTCGATCTACCCTTCATGAACGTATCAGAGAGCGCCAGTATGATGATCCCCACCTTTTGGTTCTTCAGGATAGAGTCCAGAGGGGTGATGCCAGATATGTGACTATAGGAGATGACGGGGTGATGAGGATTTAGGACCGTATCTGCGTGCCCAACGTGGATGGGCTTCGGGAGTTGATTCTTTTGGAGACCCATTGATCGCGGTATTCCATCTATCCGGGTACCACAAAGATGTACCAGAATCTGAGACAACACTATTGGTGGCGAAGGATGAAGACGGATATAGCAGAGTTTGTAGCCAAGTGTCTCAACTGTCAGCAAGTCAAATGTGAGCATCAGAGACCGGGAGGGTTACTTCAGCATATTGAGCTTCTAGAGTAGAAGTGGGAGCGGATCACCATGGACTTTGTGGTTGGACTTCCTCGGACTTTGAGGAAGCATGATGCTATTTGGGTGATTGTGGATCGCCTGACCAAATCAGCCCATTTCATTCCAGTACTGACTACATATTCATGGGAGAGGTTGGATGAGATTTATATCAGAGAGATTGTTCGCCTCCACGGTATTCCAGTATCTATCATTTCAAACAAAGGTACACAATTTAATTCACGGTTCTAGAGAGCCGCTTAGTAGGAGTTAGGCACCAGGGTAGAGTTGAGCAGAACTTTTCACCCTCAGACGACGGGCAGTCCGAGCGCACGATTCAGATTCTCGAGGATATGCTCCGTGCCTGTGTGATGTATTTTGGAGGTTCATGGGATCGATACTTGCCTCTTACAGAGTTTGCTTATAATAACAGCTACATGTCCAACATTCAGATGGCACCGTATAAGGATTTGTATGGTAGGCGGTGCAGGTTTCTCGTGGGATGGTTTGAGCCGGGTGAGGCCCGATTGTTAGGTATAGACTTGGTTCAGGATGCCTGGACAAGATGAAGGTAATTCAGGAGAGACTTCACACTGCTCAGTCTAGGCAGAAGAGTTATGCGGATCGGAAGGTTCGTGACTTGGCATTTATGGCTGGTGATCGGGTTTTTCTTCGGGTATCGCCTATGAAGGGCGTCATGAGGTTTGGGGAGAAATACAAGATGATTTCGAGATTTATTTGCCCTTTTGAGGTGTTGCGAAGTGTTGGGGAGGTTGCTTATGAGCTAGCCCTACCTCCCAGCCTAACAGGGGTTCATCTGGTGCTCTACGTCTCCATGCTCTAGAAGTATCAAGGTGACCCGACTCATGTCTTGGATTTCAGCTCGGTCCAATTGGATAGGGATCTATCATATGTTGAGGAGCCTGTAGCTATATTGGATAGGCAGGTCAAAAAGCTCAGGTCAAAGGATATTGTGTCAGTAAAGGTTCAGTGGAGGGGTCAGCCAGTCGAGGAGGCGACTTGGGAGACCGAGCAGGATATGCGTAGACAGTACCCTCATATTTTCCCAGTTCCAGGTATGTTTCTATGCTCGTTCGAGGACAAACAATTTTCTTAAGAGGGGGAGGATGTAACGACCCGGTCGGTCGTTTTAAGAATTTGCGCCTCAATCCCCTATTTACCGTTTCTCCCATGTCTATTTTATGTTATTGGAACTTGTCGGAGCATTGAGTGATGAAATCCGAGGTGATTTTGGACACATAGTCCATAAATGTGGAATTTAGCTTTAGAAATATGGTCGTAGCTAGAGCTGTGTGAAGATAGATCCGGAATGGAATTCTATCGACTCCGTTAGCTCGTGATTTTGGGGTTAGGAGCGTGCTCGAAATGTGTTTTCGAGGTCGGTTGTGGATTTAGGCTTGATTTTGCGGAAGTTAGAATTTCTGCGATTTCGGCCTGTAGGTGAGATTTTCATATTGGACTTGGAATGGATTTCCGAAAGCGATAGCAGGTCCGTAATGTCGTTTACGACGTGTGTGCAAAATTTGAGGTCATTCGGATGAGTTTAGACGTGTTTCGGCGTCGGATGTAAATTCTAGAAATTTCGTAAGTTCTTAGGCTTGAATTATGCATAATTGATGATTTTGATGTTATGAGATGTGTTTTTAAGGCTCGACCAAGTTTGAACAAGGTACTAGGGTCAGTTAGTAGGTTTGGTTAAGGTCCCGGGGGGCCTCGAGGGTGTTTCGGATGCCCAACGGGTGAGTTTTGTGAAATTGAGAACAGCTGAACCATTCTGGTTCAAGTGTCTCGCACCTACGATGGTATTTCCGCAGGTGCGGACACGCAGGTGCGAAGGGGGAGCCGCAGGTGCAACCCCAGGCCATTAAATGATTTTCCGCACCTGCGATGGTATTTCCGCAGGTGCGAAAGGGGTGCCGCAGGTGCGACCCAAGGCCACTTGAACTTCCTCACCTGCAATTGGGTTTCCTCAGGTGCGATCCCAGTGTTGCAGGTGCGAAATGTTTGGGCAGTTTATACCAAAAATCCGAAGGTTTGAATTTCATAATTCCAAAATCGATTGTGAGCTCGGAACTTGGCGATTTTTAGTGGGATTTGAAGAGGAGGATCATAGGTAACATTTTCTAACCTTAATCCCTTTATATATCATTAATATCTATCATTTTCCTCAATCTAATCAAGGAAATAGGATGAAAAAAACCATGGAAATGGGATGAAATCTTCCCAAGTAGAAATCCGAGGATTTAGGAGATTTAGACGTCGGATTTTGTTGATTCTTGTTCGAGTGGGTTCATGAGAGAATGGGTGTTCGGGATATATAAATTTTACCCGATCTCGAGACGTGGGCCCGAGGGGCTTTTTGGGAGAATTTCCTAATTTCGCGTATTAGATTATAAATAATTAGCTATTTTGTTCCCTTGAAGTGATATTTACACCATGCAATCGATTTGAATAGATTTGGGCCACCCAGAGTCAGATACTCGTGGAAAGAGCTTGGTATTGAGTTGATTAGCGTAGTCCAGGTAAGTGGCTTGCCTAATTCTGTGTTGAGGACTTTCCCTTAGGCATTTTTATACTCATTTTATTGTGTGGACGCCGTGTACGCGAGGTGATGAGTGCGTACACGGGTCATTGTTGCTAAAATCCTATTTTTACTCCCACTCATTTTAATTCATATATCACTGCTTCCTATCTTAATTGAGTAGATGGCCAAGAGTAAGCATGCCTACCTGTTCTGTCTTGATTTCCTCTTATTTGCTACTAGTCACATCATGCTTGTGTAGTTTACTCTATCCTTACCTGTTGTTTTTCCTGGATTGTTTACTTAAGGCCATAATTGACATACTTCTGCTTTGCATATTTAAATTGGGACTACAAATACTGAAATGCATATTTAAATTGGGACTATGGACAGAGATCCGAGAGATTTCCCCTGTACTGCATAGCATATTTAAATTGAGACTATGGACTGAGATCCGAGAGCTTTCCCCGTGTAATGCATTTCATATTTACTGTTGAGATATATGCTGTGCTGAGCCGAGGGATCTCTTTATGTTATTAAATATTTCCGTTTTCGTTAATCCTGTTTATCATTGCTTATCTATTTTTTTGACTGTTTTAAATTGTATATTGACTTGTTTTACAAACTCAGTAGGGCCTCAACCTGACCTCGTCACTACTTGACCGGGGTTAGGCCCTGCACTTATGGAGTACTGAATGTGGAGTACTCACGCCCTTTCCTGCGCATGTTTTCCCCATGTGCAGATCCAGGTTCCAGCACCCAGTATCGTGGCTAGGATTCGTCCTATCAGCAACCAGGAAATCGCGAGGTAATTCTGCCGTGTCCGCAAAATCCCACGAGTCCCCTTCTAATATAGGTATAGAAGACTTGTATATTTTTCTACTGTTTCATTGTATAGAGCTACATTTAGTACAGAGCTTGTGACTATAGTGACATTCCGGGTTTTGGGAAGTAAAAAAATGTATATGCTAAGCAGGTACGTTATATCTATTTGAGATCTTTTCTGTCTTTATTTTATTGATTATGTCATTTCTGCAAATTTTAGGCTTACCTAGTCATAGAGACTAGGTGCCGTTACGATACCTTTCGGAGGGTAAATTGGGTCGTGACAAATATACTAAAAGCTGAAACTGAATTGATAATATAACAACTGAAAATAACTAGAAGTCAATAATAATTTGAAGATATGCTTACCTGCTGATACTGAGTCAACTTTCTCAATGTAGTAAATAAATTGTTGTCCGGCCCTATAAGTCTGCTCTGCCGTAGTAGGCTCGCTCATAGGAGCTCGGCCATACTAGGCTCTCTATCTCGACCAACTGGGCTCGCTCATAGGCGCTCGACAACAGTAGGCTTGGTATATAACTTACCATCTGATCAGAGGTTTTCCGATAGGGGCCTGCCCATCGATTATAGCTCGATGGTAATGAAAATTATGCAATACTCTATATATATATACTCTCTTCTTCATTGACTGAAAAAAGAAAATACTCAAATGAATATGAAGTCCCGATAAAGAAAATGTTGTAACTTGCGAAAATATACGTAAATTCTGGCATATGAATTTTTCTTTATGCCTCGTTATCAAACTCGTGTAATGATGGGATCATGCCAAAAAAAGAAGAAAAGGCTTAGCCTTAACATACCTGGAGTAGGAAAAAAGCCGTATAATATTCTTGAGAGTAGAACTTTTAAATATTCCTTGCCATGTTCCCATGTCAGTGCGGCAAGCCTCAAATCCATTATGTGTGCAATAAGCCAATAACACATTTCTGCTCACTATTAAATTTATAAAAAATGAATTATGAGAAAATTTTTTGGAACTGAAACACCATTTACTAACTGCAAATTTTAAGTATCTCCTGGCAGTATCTATGTCACACAAGCAAATATAAGAATTAACAAGAGTATCTTCAGCCGACCCAGTCTTAAGAGCATCTTCAACTGTGATTACTTTCCTCAGTAAGGTCAGATGTTAAGTGCTCAAGCTTTCTTCAACATTAATGCTCAATATCTCAACCTCTAAATTTTCCTTTCATTTTTACCCTTGAGGCAAATTTATCCACTCTTATTATCTTCGCTTTATATGGTCACACATCCTCCAAATATTCAAACGTCGAGGCTAATAAGGTACGTCCCAAAGATACTAAATACCCAAAAGTGAAGGCCAGGGAGTAAGAATTTACATTTAAGTATATTGCTCGTGTCAGATACTCATGGCGCAGCTTGAGCTGACAGAGGACATGACCTTAGATAGAAGAGTATGGAGGTGTAAGATTATGGTGGAAGGTTAGTAGGTAATCGTGCGTTTCTCTTTGACTTCCCTAGTTCGATGGTATTAGTGCTAGTATGGTTCCCTCTTTTCCTTAGTTTGTTGTAGTCACGTGTCTTATTCTGTTACTACTTACCTTCGGTAATTTCGTAATTGCTAGGAGTACTTTGCCATATTCTTGTATGCTACCTCGGACCTTTTGCCCGAATAGATGATCTTGCTATAGCTTGATATTGGTACCTCTTTCATATTCTTTGTTGTCATCTCTAATTTAATTTTCTAACGATTTTTCTTGCTATCACTTGTTATCAGGGCTCCCTTCACTTTCTCTAGCCGAGGGTCATTTCGGAAACAGTCTCTCTACCCTTCTAGGGTAGGGATAAGGCTGCGTACATCCTACCCTCCCCAGACTCCACATGGTGGGAATATAGTGGGTAGTTGTTGTTGTTGTACTCGTGTCGATACTTGTTGTTAGATCTCAGTAAACTATTTTTCTTCTCCATCAACAATTCTTGGCAGAAGTTATATTTCAGGTGCATATTGTGGTCCTCAGATACAGAACTTATATCTGATATCATATACCAGTTGTAACACTTTTACCAAGAGACTATATGAGCATAATGTCTATCTTACAAACATGTTACTAAATTTGACTATTTTCATGTTATTAATCACTCACATCATCCTCAAATGATCTAATGCTTTTATGTGATACAGTTAAGTCTTCAAAACTAGAATAAAATCATTGCTGCTACTGTTTAAGACATTCTAGAAGTAACTTATTTTACCAACTCTACTGCAACAAAAGTAGTGGAAGGCGATTAAAGAAAATTGTAGAATATGTGTACAGTAATACAAACCTGTGGAGGTTTTCCATTCAAGAAACTTTAGGTACACTGAATGAGTTCTTATAAATAACCATTTAATTGACAGAAAATAGTTGACGAGTATGTGGCGCGTACGGATTTTTGGACTAGACTAGGTCCTCTCCGCGGCAACTAATGAGTTGCATATTTTTTTTCCTCAAAACCTTGTGTTAAATTATGTTCTAAAGATTTGTGAAATATTTGGGCTATAAGCCGTGTTTGGGGCCTCGTTCCGATTGGTTTAGACCCCTTGGGGGCTTTTTACTGCTGTTTTCCTCAATACTTGTTGACTATTTCATTCAGCATCATTGTGCATACTATTTTTCGAAATTCAGCCTGATTTACGCTATATGAGCATTAAAATGATGTTTTGGGTCGAGTACCCTGTTTTACTGATTCGCCCGAGGGGCCTTTGAGTGGTTCTACCGAGTGTGGCCGAGGTCCAAGAGTGATGGTGAGGTGCTGAGTGATATTAGCGCTTGGGCTGAAGGATCCCCTCCGGAGTTTGTATACACCCCCAGTGAGCGCACCGAGTGCCTAGTGACGAGTGATTGGGAGGCATGAGTGACCGTGAGGTGCTGAGTGATTGTGAGGCATGCCCGAGGGGATGATTATGATACATGTTTTTGCCCGAGGGTCTACTTATGATTTTACTACATTCATTTGCATACCAAATCCTTTGTTTTAAAGTTGTTAAAAATGTGCATGCTTTAAAGGACTTTTTCTGAAATTGATTTTAAGGCATGATGATTTCATATATCTATGTTATACTATTGGAAAGTAAGGATGTGTATATTGTGACTTGATGGCATTGATTTTATGTGTTTCCTTGCTACTTAGACTTGATTTATTTTCATTACTACTGAGTTGGCGTACTCACATTACTCCCTGCACCTCTGTGTGCAGATTCAGGAGCAGATATCGAGCATTAGCCTTTATTCCGCAGCGGAGCCGGATTGCGGGCTATAGAGGTAGCTGTTCAGCGTTTGCAGCATCTCTGTTTCCCTTCTTGATGTATTTAGCTTTTGATTCGAAGGTTCTGTATTATAATAGTTTATTTTGGCTTATTTCTCTAGATGCTCATGACATGTTGGCTCCGGGTTTTGGGGATGATAGTATTGTATAATATTGGCCTATTATATTAAGTAAATTTCTGTATATTTGTATGAAATGCCTAAAACTTGAATGGAATTTTCAAAAGAAATTGAGAACATGCGGTAGTCGGCTAACCTAGTTCCACGATAGGCGCCATCTCGTCCGGTTAGGATTTGTGGTTGTGACAGTGTGGTATCATAGCCCTAGGTTACATAGGACTCAACGGTCATGAGCAGGTTTAGTAGAGTCTTGCGGATCGGTACGGAGATGTCTGTACTTATCTTCGATAGGCTGCCGAACTTTTAGGAAACATTTCTATCTTTCTTGAACTCTTTCGTGCTGAACTATTGATCCTTGAAATCTGAACTTACATTGTTTCATTCTCTCACAGATGGTGAGGACACGCCATACCGATCAGAGTGACCAGTCACCGGCTAGACCAGCGAGAGGTCGAGGCCGCGGTAGAGGTAGGGTCCAGCCCGCACAGCAGCTGGGGCAGTGCCTCAAGATCCCCCAATCGATCATGATCAGGTTCCCGACGATGGTGTCCCAGCGGGACACGCTCAGGCACCAACACTACCTATGGTTATTCCGGGTCTTCAGGAGACCCTGTCTCAGATATTGACAGTATACACCGGTTTGGCTCAAGCAGTCGCTATGTCTTCTACTGCTGCCACAGCTCAGGCCGGGGGAGGCAATCAGGCTCCAGCTGCCCGGGCACTTGAGCAGACTGCACAGGGTATTTAGGCACTGGGAGCAGCCCCAGCTCGGCCAGTTGCTCCGTTCTAGGATTATGTGGTCCCCACTATGCCTGAGGACGAGCAAACGCAGGTTGGAGAGATTCAGTAGACTTCAACCTCCGACTTTCAACGTTACATAGGGTGAGGATGCCCAGGGATTTCTAGATAGGTGCCAGAGGATACTATGTACTGCTGGTATTTTGGAGATCGGTGGGGTCTCATTTGTTACATTTCAGTTTGCGGGTGCTGCCTTTACCTGGTGGGAGTCATTCGAGAGGCGTAGACCGGTTGGTTCAGCACCTCTTACCTGGCAGCAGTTCTCCACGATCTTTTAGTAGAAATATGTTCCTCAGTCCCATGGAGAGGAGCATCGCATACAGTTTGACCAGCTGCGCCAGGGAGAGTTATAAGTTACTCAGTACGAGATGAGGTTCTCCGAGTTGGCTAGGCATGCTTCTGAGATTATCCCTACTGATAGGGAGAGGGTGAAGAGGTTTGTAGATGGTCTTTCTTATCAGCTTCGGTTATTTATGAATTGGGAGAGAGTATCGGGTGCTTCATTTGAGCAGGGTGTTGACATAGCTCAAGATATTGAGTCTGTTCGCCGCCTCGAGCGGGAGGAGAGGGAGGCCAAGAGGACACGTGGTTCGGGCAGTTCCAGTGTTGCTCCCTTCAGGGGGACAATTTCAGCAGGGTAGGGGCCATTTATTCAGGCCTCCTCATACAGGCCGTCTATCATATGGTGGTGCCTCCTCGGGGCAGGATCCCCGTGGTTCTCAGTCAGGCCGTACTTTATTTGGCTCCCTCCCAGCTCAAAGTGCAGCTCGAGCACCTCCAGTTCATGGTTCTTCTATGCAGGAGTCTTCCAGTGGTCGTACGGGTGCTAGGGGTTTCTATCAGTCCCCGCCTCCAGATTTAGGGAGTTGTTTTGAGTGTGGAGAGTTCGGGCACGGGTGGAGGCAGTGTCCCCGCCGTTCCGGTAGATCTTCTCAGCATAGGAGCCGACCCTCGACTTAAGCTCCAGTCACTTCACCGCCCGCCCAGGCAGCCAGGGGTGGTGGTCGGTCAGCCAGAGGCCTCCCTAGAAGGGGAGGTCGAGCAGGGGGAGGTCAGGCTCGCATGTATGCATTTCCAACCAGGCCGGATGCTATGGCCTCATATCCCATAATCGCAGGTATTTTTTCAGTCTGTTGCCGTGATGCCTTGGCTTTATTTGACCCTGGTTCCACATATTCCTATGTTTCTTCATATTTAGCTAGTTTTTTGGATATGCCCCGTTAGTCTCTAGTCACCTCTGTTCATCTGTCGACTTCGGTGGGCGATACTATTGTTGTGGACCGTGTGTATCGGTCATGCATGATATATATTGGGGGTATGGAGACCCGAGTGGACCTACTGTTACTCAGCATGGTCGATTTTGATGTGATATTGGGCATGGATTGGTTATCTCCGTGCCATGCTGTTCTTGATTGTCACGCTAAGACCATGACCTTAGCTATGCCGGGGTGTCCGAGGGTTGAGTGAAGAGGTTCTTTTGAGTATATGCCTAGCGGGGTGCTTTCTTACTTGAAGGCTCAGCGCATGGTTGAGAAAAGGTTGTTAGCTTTGTCTATAACCGGGCGTCCAGCCGTGTAGGAAGACTCACCCTAGCCACTATAGTGACCCCACCCCCAACTCTAGCTGAGAAGCACCCTCTACCATCTTCCATTTTTCCATGTGCCCAAAAACCCGCCCACCCGGTTTTTGAGACCCTTTCTGATTCCCTCACCCAATCTCATGAGAAGCAAGCCCAGCAGGCTCTGACTTAACCTGTCCTCAGACAGCCAGCCCTCACCAGGATGCTGGCATTGCTAAATGGTCCTCCACGAAGCAAGCTTTCCCGAAGATGACAGATGCGGAAGTGGCTAAAGAAGTCGGAGGAAGAAAGTTGTTGGACAACTGACTTATTTGGCCTTTGGGAGAGATGTCGGTGGTGAGACTCCCTCTATTGATTCAGTTCCTGTGGTCCGTGAATTTTTGAATGTGTTTCCTGCAGACCTTCCAGGCATGCCACCTGAAAGGGATATTGATTTTGGTATTGACTTGGTGCCAGACACTCAGCCTATTTCTATTCCACCATATCGTATGGCACCAGCGGAGCTAAAGGAATTGAAGGAGCATCTTCAGGAACTCTTGGATAAGGGGTTCATTCGGCCTAGTGTGTCACCTTGGGGTGCACCGATGTTGTTCGTAAAGAAGAAGGATGGGTCCATGCGTATGTGTATTGACTACCAACAGTTGAATAGGGTTACGGTGAAGAACCGGTATCCCTTTCCCCGCATTGATGATTGTTTGACAAGCTTCAGGGAGCTAGAGTGTTTTCCAAGATTGATTTGAGATCTGTGTATCATCAGTTGAGATTCGGGATTCTGATATTCCGAAGACTGCTTTCAGGACTAGATATGGTCATTATGAGTTCTTGGTTATGTCATTTGGGCTGACCAATGCCCCGGTTGCGTTCATGCAATTGATGAACAACGTGTTTCAGCCTTATCTTGATTCTTTCATCATTGTGTTCATTAATGACATCCTGGTCCAACTCCGTTTTTTTTATATATAGCCTTAAATAAAATTAGGTGACGCTGTTATAGCCTAATCACCCAAGTGGGGCGCCGGAAGGCCGTTTGGCAAGAATGGCCACCTATGTTTTTAAATTTCGACCCAATGTGCGAACACTGCTTTAAAAGGGCCGTATTCGCAAAGGTGGTCCATTGTCTTTAAGCCTTTTCCCAAAATGACACTTTTCGAAAATTTTTCTGTGGTCTTAATAAAAAGAACGAATGTGCAGGATGAATACGGTTGAAAACATTCCCTTCAAAGTAGTCGAGGAAATCCCTCTGGGACTCCATATGTGGTGGAGCAACATGAGGGAGACTAGTAAAAAGTCCGTTATAAAGGCTTTAGGGGGACTTACTGGCCTTTTAAAGATCAAACCGAGGTTGGACATCGTCGAAGCTCTAATACCGTTCTGGGATCCCGCCCACAATGTATTCCACTTTTCGGACTTTGAATTAACACCCACGCTGGAGAAAATAGCGGGGTATGCTGGTATCAATGACAAACTCAGAAGTCGGTACCCAGTGGCACCCAGGGCGGTGACTCCCCACAAGATTTTGGACCTGTTGAACATTAGCCGGGATGTCCAAGACCCACATTTGTCCGAAGGCTTCTACAATTTCTACTTTCTTTACAGACGTTATGGACATCCCCAGGGTTACGAGGCTAACAACACTGGTCTAACTCACAAAGATCAGGCTAAATGGGAAGCCCGCCGGGGGCTAGCTTTTGTGGTAGCTTTCTTGGGCACCTTGATATGCTCAAGAAGCGACAGATGCATAGACATCGGACTTGTGGGAATGGCAGACTTCATGATGAAAAAGTCCAATGGTACATTGATACCAATGGTCTTAGCCGAGATATACCGTGCTCTGACAGCTTGCCAATCTGGGGGAAAATTCTTCTAGGAGTGCAACCTGCTCCTACCAATCTGGCTGATTGAACACCTCTGCCACCGACCGAGCAATATGAACTATGGTTTAACCGGTTTAAACTGCATTGAGGAACATAGCACTCGGGTAAAAGGCCACCAATTCCCTTAAGGCACGGAATCCTAGCGCTCCTTCTTGAGCTCACTAACCGCCAACCAAATCGAGTGGACGTTCGGATGGCTCCCTCTCGACGAGGTTATCAATATGTCGGCTGAGGTTTGCTATCTCCTGTTAATGGGCTTGCGAAGCATTCAGCCATATGCCCCGCCCCGGGTCTTACGCCAGTTGGGGAGGCAGCAAGGTGTTCCCCATGATGAGGATTTAAGCCAACAAGCCATTGAATTATGCCCAAGAGCTGCATTCCCTGAAAGCAGGGTCCGTCAAATTTGGAATGAGTGCAGGTTTTTAGAACCTCAAACTCGAGTGAGAGACTTATCAAAAGGGGAAGTGGAACTCGCATACACCTCCTGGTACGGGGTAAGAGGCCGGGAACATCAAGAGCTAGAACGACCCGCAAAGAGACCCCATTCACCGAGCAAACTCAAGAGCATTGGGCTTGGTTAGAAAAAGAGAACAGCTACAGAGCCACCATAAGCAAATTGTAGGCCCAGGACAGGGAAATCAAGTTCGAAAATACTCTACAAACTGCCTCAATCGAAGGAGAGAAAATAGATTAGCTCAAGAAAATGAAGCCCTCCGGGCCCAGATACAGGAACTGAAAACAGCTGCTGAGAACCCAGAGAGAAGCAGGACCGATGAAAGGCTTATCAACGGTTTGAGGCATAAAGTATGTAGTTATGGGAATGAGTTAGACAAGCCGAAGAAGAACTGGCCAAAGTTCGGGCAAGACTTACAAGGAGTGAAGAAGAAAGAACAGGATTTGTTCAGAAACTAAAAAGGAAATATGACCAGGAAGTCGTGGGCTTGAAAGAAAAGTTGGTCACCGTCGAGAACGAAGGGCCAAACAGGAAAAAGGGTTTAAAACAGAGAGAGAACAGTGTTATGCCATGATGGCTCGGTTAGAAAAAGAGTTGCAACGATGGTAAGAACAGAGTCACAAGGATGCCCAAACTTTAGAAGCAAGATCCCAACAAATCGGGCGCCTACTTCAAGAGAAAGGTATTATCAGACGAAGGGTCCAAGAGATAGCTGACTACATCGTCACCAAATGTCAAGAATGCGAAGATATGACTCGGACCACTTTCTTCTCAGCCGTTATGATCTTTGTCCATAAGATAATGGACGACCTTTACTGCATCTGACAAGACATAGCACGCAGGCCCGTGGCAAGGCCGAATGATGCCCCACTGGCCCCGGGAGAAACAGAAGCACTAATGTATTCTTGATATTTTCGAGTCTGTACTTCACTTTTCAGTTACAATCATATGTTGAGTCCACAATAGTCGTTATAGTTTTCGAAAAATGTGTGTCAAGTCTGTGTTGCAAGCTCTGGGCTGTTAACTTTCTATAATCAAAAGCGTTTATTTAATGAATGGAATTTTCTCAGAATGAAGCCTTTTAGAAAATGATATATGCCTTTTGGGTTTAGCCATATTGAACTATGCATTGGTCTGATTCACGCGGCGCCGTGATACGTAGGTAATCTACATAGGATTCGATCATAACCATAAGAAAATAAACTAAAAATAAATAACAGACACGATAACCGAGGAGAGGAAAAAAATGATAATAACTGAGAGAAAAACAAACCAAGAGATAAGGCCGGGATGAAATAGACGGCTGTGGCGAAAACATATAGAAAAACGTCAGGTGCACTGCATACCCCGCACGGGCAATTTGTCTATGTTTTAAAAACTAACGTTTGTTCAATATTAAAGGTATTTTAAGGTGGTTGGTTTTGTGGTAACCTGGCTTCCCATCCTTACTTCACAAGATCGAAGGGAAGCATAGAAATGACTTCTGAAAGTCACCTGCCAATCGTCAACTCCACCGTGGAAGACCTAAACCCCGCCGTTCCAACATCGGAGTCCGCAACAGCGGAAGAAAACAGGGCTCTGCGTTGCCGCATGCTAGAAATGTGGGACGCATGGTCCAATGGTAGGGAACCACCTAGTACTATCCCGGGATTCCCAGAGATAATCCCCAGGGCAGGAGGGACGTCCAACATCCCCATAAGCTACCCGGCCACGCCATTTGGATATCCAAGCATGTCGGCTCATTTTGCCGGAAGGCCTTCTGAGGTTCGCCCCCAGGCTTTGTTTTCTGGTACATCTTCCAACATTTTTACCGCACCACCCATTTCCGCCACAGCCCCACCAACTATCTCCGGACCAAGCTTCGAGCCACCGGCGTTCACATTCCAAACACCATCCGTCCATCAGGACATTGCTCATGCTGCTCCCAATGCATATCTCCAACAAACTCAGCCCGAGTTCACTTTGGGACAGGATAAGAAAATCTTCGAAAGCGAAGAAATAACCCGGAAAATGAGGAGTATTGAACAAAGCCTCAAGAACATACAAGGGCTAAGAGAGCAGAAAAGTGTCTCCTACGCAGATTGGTGCATATTCCCTCACGTCAATCTACCTCTCGGGTTCAAGACCGCCAAATTCGAAAGATATGACGGGCATGGAGACCCCATAGCCCACCTGAAAAGATACTGCAACCAACTCAGGGGAGCAGGCAGGAAGGAAGAACTTCTCATGGCGTATTTTGGGGAGAGTTTAACGGGAATTGCATCAGAATGGTATATGGACCAGGATATATCCCGTTGGCATATATGGGATGACTTAGCCCGGGATTTTGTCCGACAATTCCAATACAATGTGGACATCGCTCCCGATAGAAACTCATTGTCCAATCTTAAAAAGAAACCCTCAGAGAGTTTCAGGGAGTACGCCATCAAATGGCGTGAGCAAGCATCCAGAGTCAAGCCTCCGATGGATGAGGTTGAAATGGTGAGCGTTTTTCTACAAGCGCAAGAAGCTGATTTCTTCCAGAATATGATGTCCGCCATGGGCAAACCATTCGCAGAAGCCATTAAAATTGGAGAAATGGTGGAGAACGGGTTAAAAACTGGTCGTATCCTGAGCCGATCTTTCATAAGAGCAACCTCTCAGGCTATTCAAAGCGGGACCGGGGTTGCGGCCAACAGAAAAAAGAAAGAAGAAGGGGCCATGATGATTTCCGATGTCAGGAAATCTCAACAGTACCCACGCCCATTTCCTAAAGCCTCCCAGCATTATTACCCCACCAAGATACAGCTTATGCTTCGCCCCCTTTTCCTTATGCGGTAATGAATGCTCAACCACATCCCAGGCCGCCACAACACTACAATCAGAATAGAACTCCACCCCTGAGAAATAACAAACGTCCCCCACCTCCATATAATCAACGCCCGCCTCAAAATGGCTACCCATACAATGCCTACCCCAGAAAACCGCCAAGGAGATTTAATTTCACTCCCGTTTGAGAACCATATTCCAGTCTCTTCCCAAAGTTGGTGCAGATGGGGCTCTTACAACCTGTACCTCCAAACGGGCAGAACCCCCAATCACCCTCATTTAGGCGGAGTACCAGTTGTGCTTATCATTCCGGAGCAGAAGGGCACGACACAGAGGATTGTTGGAATCTGAAAAGTGCCATGGAAAATCTTATACAACAAAAGAAAGTGGTTCTAAGGGACGAGGAAGCTCCCAATGTAACAAAAAATCCACTGCCCGC
This sequence comes from Nicotiana knightiana, assembly GCA_005239525.1. Lineage (NCBI taxonomy): Eukaryota > Viridiplantae > Streptophyta > Magnoliopsida > Solanales > Solanaceae > Nicotiana > Nicotiana knightiana. Next base: position 125,167 of record ML372291.1, read on the forward strand.
CCACAATCATGGGCCCATCATTGGCATAATTTGCGAGGACCGGGATTTTGATCCAGCTCTAAAAGCCATCATCGCGATAGCAAATGTAGAAAGAAAATCCAAGACAGCACCCAATGCAGCCAAAGATATGAGAAAGAACAACCCTGTCCCCCATGTCATGGAACAGACCGAGACTGGGATAAACAAGGGACCCTCCAAAGATGCTGTCCTTTATATCCCCAAAGCACGCAAGAAAGAGCAGAATGTTTTGAGCCTTCCCAGAAGGTTGTGATTCAATAGGGCAATAATGAATGACTCAAAAATATGTATCCCAAAGTAGACATATGCGGCGCGGGGGCCAATAATTTCACCCAGGCTGAATGAGCCCGTGGTTATTAGCCGCGCGTTGCAAACCCCCATAAAGAACACTACTTCCGTCCCATGGAATTACCGTGGGACACTGGTGACATACAAAGGGAAAGAGATTACCGGGGAAACAGGCGATGTAAACCCTTCAGGGAAATACCTCGACCCGGAAAAGCTAAACAAAAGCAAGATGAAACGTTTCCCCCCCAAAAGGCCAGTCGGTGCTGGGGAGGCAGAGGAATTCTTCAAGAACATG
>ML372293.1:0-22918 GCA_005239525.1 Nicotiana knightiana
TATATATATATATATATATATATATATATATATATATATATATATATATATATATTGATTTATAAGTCGATAAACCAATTGACACACAGATATATTTGATGAAAAATTATATATACTAATTAGGATCTTGACAAGTCTATCAATCCCTAAAATTAGGATCTTGACAAGTCTATCAATCCCTAAAAGAACCCGACCTCGGGTTCTTTTAGGGATTGATAAACTTGTCAAGATCCTAATTAGTATATACCTCGGGTTCTTTTAGGGATTGATAGACTTGTCAAGATCCTAATTAGTATATATAATTTTTCATCAAATATATCTGTGTGTCAATTGATTTATCTACTTATAACCTACTCAAATGTATCATTGAATATTAAAAACAAAATGTTTCGACCTATACATATATATATATATATATTTTTATTTTTTTTTCTAAAATATTTTAAATAATAATATAGTTATTAAACGTTATAACTGGGTCCCAAATTAGCGACCAAAGTTGGTCGCTACATGCTTCCCCTTTTATAACCGACCAACTTTGGTCGCCAATTTTAAATAATATTTATTTATAGTTTATAAAAAGTTTTAAATAATAATATAATTATTAAAACGTTATAACTGGGTCCCACCTTAGCGACCAAAGTTGGTCGCTGATTTCAATATTTCTTTGACTAAGCAAGTCTGACTAGCCCGGTCAACATGTTGACCACTTTACCGACCAAATAGCGAACAACTTTGGTCGGTAAATTATTTAAAACAATTATTTAATAATTTTCTCCAAATTAGTGACCAAAGTTGGTCGCTTTTTTTGACCAACCAACTTTGGTCGCAAATTTTTGGTCGCTTTTTATCGAATTTTTAGTAGTGGCAACAAACCGCACCAATTCAAAAATTCGAGTCAAATCGAGAAAAAAACCCAACTATGGTTTCGTTTGATTTGGTTTGGTGTTGGAAAAATATCCGACCATAATTGGTTTATTAAAAAAATACCTTATATAGTTCTGTCTTACTAGGATTAAAGAAATATTTGAATATGAAAAAAAAAATCAATAAAATGCGAAAACCCAAAAAAATCGAGATTAAAAAAATAGATTTTTATTGGTTTGATCTTTAGATTTAATAACCCGATAAAATTGGTTTGATTTCCACTAAAATTAACTAGCAATATTCCTATTTATTGTAGTATGAACCGTATTTTAACTAGAAACTAAAAAGCATATTCGTATATAATTCTGACTATAAATATCTTTAGACAAGAATTAAATAAATTAACAAATATCAAGTCCTAAATAACTTTGGTTTCCACTCCCACATTGAATCAATTTTCAAACACTCTAAGCTTTGGTTATTCAAACAAGCTATAGCGTGCTCACTTCTGATCTCACTTGTTCACTTCCATGCGCAATCCAATTTAGAAGCTAAGGCACCGCCTTTGATGTTTTTTTTTAAACGCAAAAGTTGTGAAAGATACTGTCAACGTACGCATACCATTTAAATAAATGTTAGCATAGCTTTCCTGTTTCCTTAGTAAGGATTATAAATTTGTCATATTGATTTTATGAAAGCATCACTTAAGGTGCTGAAAACTAATAGCGTAAATTAGAATGTAATGTGGAAGTTAATAATTAATTCGATAAAATGTTTTCAACTTATTAAAGTTGAAGCACCAGAGCCCAAATCATTTTAATTATGTCAGTTTGAGGCTCCAAAATGCAGCATGGTCATACTTCATAAATCATGCCTTAATTAGCCTCTGAATAGGGGGAAAAAAATAACGAACCAGAAAAGAAGAGTGATGAGAAATGGAAGAAAATGGTGATGAGAAAGAACGGAGAATGTAAAATAGGCAAGCAGGATAGACCAATTTAATAAACGTGCAGATATTTACGGGCGGATCTTTCTATAAGTTCAAACTTTAAGATTTTTAGCATTGAACTCATTATATTTTTAAAGATATAAGGTTTATATCTACTATTTATCACAAGTTTAATAGATTTTTATAGAAAAATTCATGTTTCGCATCATAAATTATGGATTCAATTGAACTAGATATCACATATGCGCCTTGAGAAATTTAGGCCTCTGATTAGATTGATTTGGCCGTAAATTCATGCGCAAATGCTGCTTTTACTAATATTTGCAAATCGAATTTGGTAATGAAGTTTTAACGAGAAAGAAAACTGATAATAATGTTTTGGTTTTAGAATTTGACTTCACGTGAAATAATTATTGTAAATTGAAATAACATAAACTCATTTTGGATGTGTATTTTAAGTGAAAATTTTCAATCTTCAACTTACACACAAATTTTCAACTTACATAATGAAGTTTATGCTCAAACACTATGTCAACTTTCACAATTTTTTTGTCAACTTCAGCTAAGTTTTGTCCAAATGCATACTTATTATCCCCTTCAATTTAATTTTATACTCTCTGATTTTGTTATATGCTTCTACAAGAGAATCGCCATACCATTTCATTCGTTGCATCGAGATTCATCTCATATAAAACGACACTAGAGGAAAATTAGATGAGTTATTATACGTCATTAACGTAATTCATGACGCACGTGTTCGGATAGTAAAATACCAAGTGGCACAAGTAAGATTTTCACGAAGAGGGTCAAAAAATAAACACGCAAAAAAGCTAAGAAGATTCTAATGCATGATTGATATATATATATATATATATATATATATATATATATAGGTGTGTTGTTATCTCATAGCAGCTTACTCATCAAACTTCACGAACGTGTAAGCGCAACAGAAGTTATGGAAAAATACGAAAATACCCCCGTATCTAAGCAGAGATGTCGACAGAGTGCTGCTTCTGCGCTCTTCTATATAGTAGGAATTAACCATCAGATACAATATAATTTTTGGCGAAGGACAGTCCCACCTTAAATACCAAACAAAAGTAAATAGTTACAAATGGGATAAAAACGGGATAAAAAGATAATTCTAAAATTTATCTTTTTTCAAAAAATCACATTTTTATGTCCAAACATCTACTCAGACTAGAAACCATTAGTGACCAGCTGTAAACATCAATGAACAGGGTCAGAAAAGGATGTATTCCAAATATATAGATATTTAAATAAATGATGAAAGACTAAGATAAGAAACCATTAGTGACCATCAGTAAGAAGTAATAAACGGGGTCCGATGGGAGTATTAATTGCAAAATAGACATGAAATAATTATGAAGACTAAGACTAACAAACCTTTGGATATCTTTTACCCCTATTCGGTATTTAAATCAATCAATAATTAAATATATCTACTGCATACACCTTAATCAGACTTAATAAATTTATTATTGAACATATAATATACTTATATAGTTTCATAAACACCTAAAGTGGATAATTTTTTGTCGAAAACAATTGTCAAACCAGGCAAATAGGCAGCTAACGTAATGTTTAATGATATTACGGGCACGGCACAACCCAAATAACTTCACTAACATTATTGACCTCTAACCCTCTATTAATAGCCAGCCATTTTGATTTTGATTAATTATAACCGTAATAACCAAGTTGCACTACTTGTAGATGATGAGTGACAAACAGGCGTGTCGGATCGGATCGGATATGGTTCGGATCGAAAATTATTTTCTTTTAACTATTTTGTCACCCCTATTATAGACGGGGAGAGATGCACAACGTGACCCCCTTATCTCTTCTCGGATTCTCCTTGCCTACTATATGATTAATTTGCTGTTTATTTTTTCTAATCGATATATTTAAATTAATTTATACATACATATAGTAGTTTTATTAGTTATATTTAATTTAAGCGGTTGGGGACAGATATTTAGCCTATTTTTTCCAAAAGTAAACTGAGTAGTGTCAGTTCATGCGCAAAACAGTATAAAAAAACATCCGCTTACGGTTTTCCGAAACCATGCCTCATAATTTATGTCCTTCCTTCCTTCTTTATTTATCCACTCACATTTCCCTCCTTACAACGCTGAAAAAACCCAACTAAATCCACTTCGGAATTTCTTTTACTTTGGCCTCATTTTCTTCTGAAATTACAAGCAATATTCATATCATACAAATCAAAAGCCATGGACCTGATCCCAGGGCTACCTAACGATATAGCACTTGAATGTCTCATACGACTTCCTATTGACCAGTTCTCTAAAGCAGCTTCATTATGCAAAACCTGGAACGGCGAGATTATGCTGCCGGAGTTTCGAAAACGGCGGAAAACTTCCGGGTTAACCCGACCCTTTTTAGCCATGGTCCAAGCTATGGTTGCTACTGTAAAAAAGCCTCAGGGTGACATTACCCTCTCGTCTACCCAGATTTACCGTCTCTCCATCTGTAACCCGGAAAACGGCTGTTGGTACGATTTGCCACCGATACCGGAGTTGATTGATGGGTTGCCGAAGTTTTGCCGTATTGTCGGAGTTGGATCCGATTTAGTAGTGATTGGCGGGTGCGATCCGGTTACTTGGCGGGTTATGGACTGTGTTTTCATCTACAACTTCATATCCGGGACGTGGCGACGTGGAACGGATATGCCAGGTCAGCAGAGGTTGTTTTTCGGATGCGGTTCGGATTCCGATCAGGTCATCCTCGTCGCCGGCGGACATGACGACGAGAAGAATGCGCTGAAGTCGGTTCTGTTATACGACGTCGTGAAAGACGAGTGGGTTGCAGTGCCTGACATGGTGATGGAGAGAGACGAATGTAAGGTTGTGTTTCACGAAGGTAAATTCCACGTCATCGGCGGTTATCCTACGTGGGCACAAGGTCACTTTGAGAAAAACGCTGAGGTGTTCGACTTTGCCACGTGGCAGTGGACTTTGGAAGACGATTCCTTGAGTGTTAATAATTCTCCTCATACATGCACTGAAGGTGATGATGGGCGATTGTACATGTGTCAAGACGGCGACGTGGTCGTGAAGGAACATGCAACGTGGCAGAAGTTGTCAAGGTTGCCAGCTCAGATATCCAACGTGGCATATTTGACAGCGTGTCAAGGGAAGTTGATATTGGTGGGAAATGCAGAATTATCTGAGGAACTCCATAGTGTTTATGCTTTGGATATGCGTGAAAAAGCAAGTGTGTGGACAAACGTAGAGACTCCAGATGAGTACAGTGGTCATGTTCAATTCGGTTGTTATTTGGAGATATGAGATTTTCAAAGGCAATCAATTATTAACATATTTGTACTCAGGTTAGGAGCATCTGAGTAACGGTAAAGTTATTTTTGTGTAGTCTATAGGTCACATGTTCGAGACGTGAAATCAGTCACTAATACTTGCGTTAGGATATAGACTGCTTACTTTACGGTCGTTGAGATACGATTCTTCCTCAAATCCTGCGTGAATGCGTAAAACTTTATACACCGTGCTGCCCTAGTGATTTGGCCCAAAAAAAAAAAGAATGAGAGTGGGTTGAGCTATATTCTTAGTTCATTCTTTTCGTTTCCTCTATTACATGCATAGTATCACTCAACTATCTAGCACTCTAGCAGTGATTGCTCTTATTAATTTTGGCACAGTTTTGTTTCAGCTTTTATTTGAAAATGACTTGTAAAAAAAGCCTAGTTTTGGCCTCCATATTCTCATTCCATTGCAGTGATCATGTTAGAGTTCTGTTTGTATCACACACTTGCTAATCTAACAGAGAGAAAAATACCACTTTTGTTTGGTACTTACTAGCAAAATACTTATGTTTCGAATTTAATATTTTCTCGGTGTTCTTTTTAGTTTCTACGGTTTATAGAGATGACTGAATTATCTTTTTGCCGTAAAATTTAGTTTTATGACTTTAATGCAATAAACTGAAAGTTGAATAATTATCTGCAAAACTATTCAAAAAATGAAAAAGAAAAGGATATATATGAGCACAAAATAATAGAGTTGAAAAATGGATGGTTAATGGCAAGTGGATCAATGATATCACTTATTGGTTTCATCATAATAATATTTATTACATTAATGTTGGAGCTGACTTTGTACACAGATTAGCTAAGACACAAATACATTGGTATAAAGACTTCGAGTTTGTCAAATCAACTTGATATGATGTACTTCTTACATCTTCTTGTTGAAATATCAACAATAACAATTTATCACGACCCAATTTATCCTGTAATCATGATGGAGTCCAACATAATTTTTAGGCAAGTTAACGCGTAAATTAGTCATGTATTTATTTCTTTTAATAATTGCAAAATAGTTGATTTGTATTTATTAAGCAAATGATAAGTGAAAAATTTAGTAAAGTTAGCGTAAGCTCATAAAGGAGCAAGTACAGTTATATAAATACCCAAAAATTATCAAATGTCTACTTGCATGTTTACAAGACCCGGTACCACCAGTGTATGAGTGACTAATAAAATATACAAAGCACTAACTTACTATCTGAAATATAGTAGTCATAAAGTAAATACAAAAGAGAGACTCTGGGTGCTGCAGAACGGACTCAGAAAGCAGCTCACCATTAAGCCTCGGGACAACGGGGTTGCGTGCCGGAATGACTGCCAGATGCACCTGCCTCAGATCCTGCACGATTAGTGAGAAGTGTAGCGTGAATACATAAACAACGTGTATCCAATACATATCCAGTCTAACCTCGAAGAAGTAATGATGAGGGATCGACATCGACACTTACTATGCTCCAACAATAAAATACAGGAATGCAAAATAGGCATGGAATATGTGAATATAATAATAACGCAATAGCAAGCAGTGGTTAAATGATTCTTTAATTGATAGTAAAGTTCTAAAAGTTTTCAGCGTACTGACACAAAATAAAAGATAAATTCCGGGCCAATAAATAAATTATAACCTCTCAATTCATAAAAAAAATATCAAGTGTATTCGGGCTCCAAGCATTAACACGCATGATTTGTGCTGTCGTACGGCCCGATCCAGAATAATCGGTAAACTGCCGAGGGTCGAGCGGCACGAATCATATATGCATCTATTCAACTGTCGAGGAGTTCGGCCCACTCTACAAGAAGTGAGAATACTCTATGAACATCTGATTTAAAAGCTATTACAAGACTAATACACACGGAAGCACAATTTTCATTAACGGTGAAGTAACCCGTCACAAATCAAAGTAACTGAAATTCGGTCTTTACGAATCTTTATCAAGTTTCAATATAATTTAGGCACTTAAATTAACAAGTATGGTGCAAACAATACAAGTATTTCATGATTTGAGTCCTAAACCTACCCGGACTTAAGCATAAATAGTAGCTACGCACGGACTCTCGTCACCTCATGCATGCCTAGCCCCCACAGTTAGAAGAAAATAGTAATTTAAACACCTATGGGGTAAATTCTCTCTTACAAGATTAGGCAAGAGACTTACCTCGTCTCAAAGCTCACTTCCGGTCCACAAATTCACTCTAAGACCTCAACTTGGTGCCGAAGATTCCGAAGCTAGCCAAATATTATTAATCAATATACACTCAATACATAACAATTTAGCTATTAGAGTAATCCAACCCTAGTTGAAAGATTCCTAAAATTCACCTCTGAGCCCACGTGCCCGGATTCTGAAATATTTTGAAAATGAATGTTACCCATAACTTCACGGACTCAAATATATAATTTCACCCAATTCCATAATCATTTTTGTGGTTAAATCTAATTTTTATCCAAAACCTAGGTTTTTCAACTAAACCCATAATTTCTACAATTTTACATATTAAAAATCTACCCACAACTTATGTATTTAACTTACATTAGGCAGACATTACTTACCTTCAATAGCTAGGTGAAATACACCTCTTCAAAGAGTTTTGAAATCGCCCAAGAGATGAAAGAAATGAGCCAAAGTAGCCTAACTCCCGACTTAAATGCACCCTTCTGCCTCCTAGTGGTTCCACATCTGCGAAAAAATGGCCGCTTCTGCGGCTCCGTATCTGCGGAAAATGCATCGGAGATGCGGTCCTCCCCAGTTGGCCTCCTTCCGCTTCTGCAACGCTTTCTTCGCTTCTGCGGACCACTAACTGCATCTGCGGTCGCGTGCCTGCACCCACACGTCCGCACCTGCGGACTCAACCTATCTTGCCAAATTTCGCACTTGCAGCTAGCCACCCACTTCTGCGGTGCTGCACCTGTGGCCAATTCTTCGCAGGTGTGAATGCACCAGATCCCTGTTGCTTCAGCCATTCTTCCAAGTTCAAAAATGTTTCGCACATTGACCGAATAGCACCCAAGGCCCTCGGGGCCCCGTCCAAACATACCAACAAGTTCGTAAACATAAAACGGACTCGCTCGAACCCTCGAAACGCGCAAAACAACATCTAAACTAAGAATCACACCTCAAAACCAATCGAATCAACTTATGAATTTCATGTTTTTTCCAACTTACTTCGAACGCGCCGAGTTATACTTAGACTATTCGGAATGACACCAAATTATGCGTGCAAGTCTTAAATCTTCATACGGAACTATTCCTGAGCTTGAAATCCCAAACAGACATCGATAATACCAAAAGCTACTCCAAACCAAATTTAAAATACTTGAAAAACCTTCAATACGCCAACTTTTAATAATAAGTGCCGAAACGCTCCCGAGTCATCCGAGACTCGATCCGAACATAGGCCCAAGTCCAAAGCATCATACGAACCTATTGGGATCGTCAAATTCCAGTTCCGAGGTCGTTTACTACAAATATTGATCCAAGTAAAACTTAACCCTTTTAAGTCAATATTAAGGAAGTGCTCCGTTTTTAACCCGAACCCTTCTGAACCCGAATTAACCATCCCCGCAAGTTATAAAACTAGGAGTGTTCATGGTTCGGTTTGGATCGGTTTCTCCCTAAAAAAAAAAAAAACCAAGTAAGTCGGTTTTTTAGTTTTTTCGATTATTTATCGCGTTTTTTCTTAAATATGAGACATACACTACCAAACACGTATTCCGGCGACTACATTTTTAACGTAACACTATTAAACCAATTGCTCTTTGAGAAATTTATCATCTACCATGATATATTGATGATAATTGAATGAATAATTAAAGTACTCAATTAAAAATCGATTATTTTTAACATGAAATGATCCTTGTACTTAGTAAAAGTAACTTACCAATCAAACTATAATGTAAACGCACATAATTAGATTATTGTAAGAGCAAAGAACTAGACTTAAAATACAAACTACTGATATGTATCATAATATGTTAGAAACTTTATATAAAAATATATATAGGTGTAATAATAAATTTAAATAGCTACTTCTATAGTCGGTTTGATTCGAGTTTTTTTCGGTTATTTTTTTATTAAAACTAAAATCAAACCAAATTTAATTGATTTTTTAAAATTGAAAATCAAAACTAAACCAAACCTAAAAAGTATCAATTTTTTTGGTCGGTTTGGTTCGATTTTTCGGGTTTTTATGGACACTCCTATATAAAAGTAAAACAATAAAAACCCATACGGAGAGTTTTAGTTAGGAAAACGGGATCTAGAAAGCAAACAATGAGTCGGGCCATTACAAAATTAATGTGATAGAAATATTTAGTACTATTAATTAAAAGGACAAATTGAATTTCTCAAGTTTTGAAAAGCGCGCGGAGGGGCATGCATGTTTAATACGACTGGTTATGACTTGGATGTTTCATAATTTAAATGTGTGAATTTATTTATTCAGGTATACTGCCAATAATCATAATAATTTAACATAGATATATAGAAAATTAATTTACTTGAAATTAACGACTTAATTTTTTTTTTTCCCTCCAGAAGCTTGCCCGTAAAAGGAAAAGCCGAGAAAATTTGATCTTTTACCTTCAAAATGCTTGAAAATGAGAACCAATATCTTCTATGAGTTTCATTGTCCACCTTCAAGTGCTTGGCAATGAAAGTCAATATCATGAAAATAGAGCACAGCTATTTGGTCAAGTCTTCTTTTAATATGTTTTCCAATTTGGATTTAAATTATCTACACGGACATTATAAAAAATTCTTACACTACTGTAACTGGTCATTTACCATATTGTTTAGGTCAACAATTTATACTTGATATAGAAAATTACATATAACTGATTTTTAACTGCATATATCTTTGGTGTGTTTCTCATGGATCTTTCAATTTTCAATTACTATCAACAAATATCTGTGTTCATTTACATGTGCACTTACCCATTGCTGCAATTTGAACCCTTCATTTTGCCATTAAAGCTAGACTTCTATAGTGGTTAGCAATTACATTTGACACTCAAGAAAAGAACAAACATACAGAGAGAAAAAAAAGGGGGAGGGGTGAATGGAAGATTTGTTCATACATTTTTTTTTTCCTTTTTTCTGGAATTTTAAAAACGTGTTTGTCCATAAAATTTTGTAACTTCTTGGTGGAGATTTTTCCAACATGGGTTTTTCAAAAATCAAATTTTTCGGAAATTCTTTTTTATTTTTTTGATTGACAAAAGCGCAAAAAAATTTCATGTGAAATGTATATCCAAACATAATTTCAAATTCTAAATACCATTTTTTAACTTAACTAAGAATAATATTTTTTTTTCAAAAATTATAATTTTTATGTCCAAACGCCTACAAGTATTACTAATAAACAACTGAAGTTCTCCTTTATTCCCATTTAATTCATGAATAGCTTTTCCTTTTCCTCTTTTCTTTATTCCTTTCTCTTTTAGACAACTTTACTTTTTCTTTTCTTTAGCAGCTTTGTCCAGCTATAGAGAATCTGATACAATGGCTGAAAAAAGTTGTTACCCACAAAACTACTTTTACAATTTTTGTCACGTTGAATAAGAAAATTCTAATTCTGAAACTTACTAAACTTACCTTTTGAGGTTCACGTTAGAGATTGGGTCATTTGGTTGGAGGAAATTTTACATAAAATAATACCGTATCGGAAGAATTTTGAAAAAATAATCTCGACATAACTAAAATAACATTTGATTGATTCTATAATTAACCTAAAGTATGAAAAAAGGAAAGCTTTAAATTTCATCTACTAGTGTTTAAAATAATTGGAACTTAAAAAAAATGTGTTCCAATTTAAAACGATAGGCACAAAGAAACTCAAGTATCAATAGCATATGTGTAGCTTGCTTTGAATCTTACTAATATTTAACCACAATTTTAATAGAAGATGGCCCTACGATACCTGTAAATTAAATGTAGTAAAAGCCAATAATGCATTCATTGCGTACAAACGAAGAGTTTGAGGTCACTTTCATTTGATAATAATTAAATAAGAAAAGAAGTTATATTTACTGATAGTTTAAAGAAGTTTTATATTAACATTATTATGATAGAAATGGCTGTGGCGGAGTAATTAACCAATTATTATACGTGTTGTCAACATCATGCTTACTATGGAGATATAAAAGACAAATATTAAACCGATAGTATATAATCTTTTGACATCTACAATATATAAAAGTAAATCTTAATTTAAAAAAAGTCCCATGTTTTGTCTGCTTACCTATTTGCCAAAAACATCGACTTTTGATAGAGTAATATATAAGAAATGGATACTTCCATTTACCATTTGTGAACAGACAAAGCCAAGAATTCGTTAAAGGCATGACAACGAAACAACACTTGAACATCACTCTTCATTTGTGGGTCTATCATTAGACTTGTGTTGAGTCGTTTTCCTTCCGGAAGAATCAAAGAATCTTTTTGTTACTCCCTCGCCGTAAAGAAGTTAAGAATTTTTTTTGAGGGTATTCAAATTTAAAAAAAATAAAATAGAAAAAAAAATTTGATAAAAAAGTGTTCAATACGTGTTATATACTTCTAAAACGTAATATTTTACTTATGTACGCAGTGTAATTTTTCGACGAAGGGTGGTCAATTGTTATGACCATGTGGTTTCGCCACTGCTCCCTCGTCTCATATTATGTATCGTATTTCTTTTTTACATGCTCTTTAAGAAATATTAATTAGGAAAGAGATTGGACTATTCTACCGTTATTTATATCTTAAAATATAATCTCTCTTTATTGGATATTTATTCTATTGATGTGTTATCTCCATCTTCAAGAACAATTATTAGTAAGGGTAAAAAAGGAAAAAAATAATCAATATTGTCTTGAACTTCTAAAATGACAAATAATTTGAGACAATTATTTTACTACGACTGTTAATATGAGACGGAGTGAGTATATAATTTGCATTTGTGGGCAACAAACATTCATACTTCTATTTAATTCTTTCACCTCCAAAAAAGATGTTCAATAATATTATGTGAGGGCAGATTAGTCTTTTAGCTAGAAGTTGTTAAATAACCATCTAATAGTTGTTAGGAAGTTTAGTTAGGAAGTTAATTAGTTAATTAACTATAACTGCATAATTAGTTCAATTATATAAATACTTGAATTAACATATGTACAATACACTTTTTGGAGATAATGAATCTAAAAATTTATTATTTTTTTCTCTATCTCTCCGCCAGCTATCTCTCTCTCTCTGATTCATCTTTGTTCTTCTTCTTCTTCTTCTTCCTAAGCTTCTTGACTGATTTCTTCATGATCTTCATCATAATTGTATGAAAAATCTTCATGGTATCAGAGCTTACACGAGTTAAACTCGTAATTCATACGACGATCCAAATTACAATTCAGAAAAGTCTTGAGTTTTTCAAAAATTTATGCATTTCTCTCTTGTCAGAATCTTGAAAGGAAAATAACAAAGAATGGTTGTCAATGGCGAAACAGTAGCTCAGACACCAGGAATTCAACTCCCAAATGAACATGCAACTAGTTCTGTTGGTAATCAAGGGAATCAAGTCAATGGAATTGACTACAATCATCCATTGTTCTTGCCTCCTACAGATGTTAGTGGGATTCAAATCATCTCGTTTCAGTTGACTGGAATTGAGAATTACTCAATTTGGTTCAGGTCGATGAGAGTGGATTTGTTGGGCATGAATAAGCTAGGGATGGTTGATGGCACATGCAGGAAGGAAAGGTTTCCAGAAATGATGTGGAATCACTGGAAAATAGTAAACGCAATTGTTCTTTCTTGGATTATGAATTCAGTTGGAAAATGACTTCTTGGAGGAATTATGTACGCATCTAGTGCACAAGTGGTCTGGGAGATTTGCTGAAAGGTTCAACAAGATAGATGGTTCAAGAAAATCTTCACAAAGAAATTGCTACTCTATCGCAAGGAACAACATCTGTATCAGTATATTTTTCGAAATTGAAAGATCTATGAGAAGAGTTTGAGGTTAGTGCCAGCACCTGGTTGTGACTGTCCAAAATCAAGAGAGTTTGTAGCTTACTTGCAGAAATTAAAGCTATATCAATTCTTAATGGGGCTGAACTACTCATACTCACAGGCTAGGAGTCAAATTTTGATGAGAAGTCATGTTCCTACAGCAAATCAAGCCTATGCGCTGATTGTGAGTGATGAGGGCCAAAAATCTGTTGCTGCAACTTCAGGAATCTTGGGGTCTAATCCTACAAGCCAATGAGGAAATTATGAAGTTGTTATGTATTCAAAAACTAGTGCGAATCAGAATCAGAGAATTAGAAGAAACTATAATGTCTATTGTGACTATTGTAAAATGAAAGGACATAGTAAAGAAAACTGTTATAAGATTGTGGGATATCCTACAGATTTCAAGAACAAGAGAAGAATGAATGTTGGTTCAAATGCAGCATATAATGCGAATTTACTGACAGAAACCAATCAGCCTAATGATCAGCAATCAAACTCAATGCATGTATTCAATTATGAGCAAAATACAAATGTACAAAATCATACAAAAATAGGGGCTAATACTCAAGTTCCAGGATCTAATCTAAGTATGGAGAAGTCAGGTCTTGAAAACTATGCTCTTACAAAGTCTCAGTATGAACAGATTCTGCAAATGTTGAATAACACTAGTGTATCAAGTTCAACTACTGCAGCTAATGTGGTAGGTATGGATACAACCTTATTAGTTTCTGATTGCCTTAGTCAGTGGATTATAGACACAGGGGCAACCAATCATATGGTAGCTGATAAAAAATTGTTAGATGAAAGGACAGTGAATGAATCTAACAATCAAAAGGAAGTTTTACTTCCTAATGGAGATATTACAACTGTCACTCATACAAGAGCAAGCTCTATGTTAGAAAATAGTATTATAACTAATGTGTTTTATGTCCCTCAATTCAAGTATAACTTGTTATCAGTTTCTAAGCTAACCAAAGAGTTACAATGCTCAACAACATTTTTCCCTAATTTTTGTGTGTTTCAAGAACTCTTCACTGGGAAGATGAAGGGGATTGGTAAAGAGGATGGAGGATTATATCTTCTGTATACTAATACAGCTGAACGGAACAGAATGGTGGCTTTGACTTCAAAGGAAAATGACACAAATAAGAGTGAACAATCAAATATAGTGCTCTGGCATAGAAGATGTGGTCGTGTGTCCACCCAGACTCTTAAGAAAATACTACACATAGATACTAATACTATCAGAAATAGAATAAATAAGTGCATTATATCTCCTTGTTCAAAACAGACTAGGTTACCATTTCCTACAAACAGTATACAAAGTAGCAAGTGTTTTGATCTTATACATGTAGACTTGTGGGGGCCTTATAGAGTGACTATTATGGATGGAAATAAGTACTTTCTGACTATTGTAGATAATTTTTCAAGAATGACTTGGATATTCTTGCTAAAACAAAAATCTAATGCTTGTTTTTCAATTCAGCATTTCTTCAAATATGTCAAACTCAGTATGATGTAACAGTAAAGGTCATAAGAACAGACAATGGGGCAGAGTTTGTGAATTTTGTGTGTGAACAAATGTTTAAAGAATTAGGAACCATACATCAAAGAACTTGTGTGTATACTCCTCAGCAAAATGGTGTAGCTGAGAGAAAACACAGACATATATTGGAGGTTACAAGAGCTATTAGATTTCAAGCTCAAATACCTATTAAATTCTGGGGTTACTGTATTCTAGTTGTTGTATATCTTATAAACAGAATGCCTAGTGCTATTGTTGGCAACATATCTCTATTTGAAAGACTACATAAAAGAAAGCCATCTATTGTGCATATTAGAATAATAGGATGCCTTTGTTTTGCAAAAACAGTACAAGAACATGACAAGTCAATGCCTAGAGCTAAGATGTCTATCCACATGGGGTATTCTGAAGTTCAAAAAGGGTATATTTTATATGATCCAACTAACAAGTTGTTCTTCACAAGCAGAGATGTCATATTTAGAGAAGATGTGTTTCCTTTCACAAAAAAGGATAATAGTCCTTCACAGGTATTTGTGGATACAACTCCAGAATTGAGAATGATGTATGATCATCCAATTCTATCTCAAAACAGAAATACAAATACAACTACAAATGATGGTGACATCTCAGAACCTAGTAGAACTAATATACAGCAGAATACAGAAGATTACAATACAGATATGTTTACAGACTACAATGGGAATGATATGCAACACAACATTGAAGAAAACCGCAATGATGTAGTTCAAGATCAAACAGATGAAGGGTTATATTCAGATGCTACATAGACTAATAGTTCACAAACACCATATGTTACTGAAGTTCAGAATCAGTCACATAATCAACCTTTAGTTGAGAACAGGAGAAGATCCTGCCGAGACAAACACCCTCTAGTATGGTTGAAGGATTTTGTATCTCTTAATATTCACCAGAATGTTCCTTATGCTTTAAATAAATATATCAGCTATGATCATCTTTCATCTAAATATCAGTCATATCCAGCTACAACTTCAACAATTTTTGAACCAACTAGCTACTCTGAAGCTATTCTAGATCCTAGATGGATTCAATCTATGGATGAAGAGATAAAAGCTCTTGAAAAAAATCTTACTTAGGAAATTGTGACTTTTCCAGAGGGTAAGAAACCTATAGGATGAAAATGGATTTACAAAATCAAATATAAAGCTACAAGAGAAGTTGAAAGACTCAAAGCTAGATTAGTTGCTAAAGGATATAGCTAAAAAAAAGGAATTGACTATCAAGAAACCTTTTCACCTATAGTGAAAATGGTAACAGTAAGGAGTATTCTTGCACTAGCAGCTTCAAGGAAATGCATATACATAAAATGGATGTATACAATGCTTTCTTACAGGGGGATCTATTTGATGAAATTTATATGGACCTACCACAGGGATTTAAAAGTCAGGGGGCGAAAACTGTGCGTAGACTTGTTAAATCCTTATATGGATTTAAACAGGCATCTAGACAATGAAATGCAAAATTGTGTGAAGCATTGTTGAGGTTCAAATTCAAATAAAGCCAGTATGATCACTCACTATTCATCAGACAGACAACTGAAGCTATTACTCTAATTCTAGTTTATATAGATGATATGTTAATTACAGGTGATAGTCTACACCTAATTGAAGAAATAAAGACTCTATTGCAAAATGCTTTTAAAATGAAAGATTTGGGGGAGCTCAAATACTTCTTAGGAATTGAGTTTGCCAGGTCCAGTCAAGGAATTATTATGCATCAAAGGAAGTATACCTTAGAGTTGATTTCAGAAGCTGGATTAGATACTGCCAAACCAGCAATAACTCCAATAGATTTTAATATCAAATTAACTTCTAAACAGTCTAATGATCACATTGGAAAGACAAAATGTTCAAGGAATGAGACAGTACAGTTGATCAAACATTCTATCAAAGACTAATAGGAAAACTGTTATATTTGACAGTGACAAGGCCAGATATAGCATTTGGAGTTCAAACTCTCAGTTAATTTCTTCAACAACCTAAAAGATCACACATGGAAGCTGCATTAAGAATAGTAAGATATGTGAAAAATCAGCCAGGTCAAGGGATCCTATTATCAAGCTCTCAAAGTAACACAATCACAGCTTATTGCGATGTAGATTGGGCGGCATGTCCTCTAACCAGAAAATCAGTTACAGGTTATTTAGTCAAGGTTGGTGACTCATTGGTTTCATGGAAGTCTAAGAAGCAGACTACTTTATCTAGAAGTTCTGCAGAAGCAGAATACAGAAGCCTAGCCACAACAGCAGCTGAACTCATTTGGTTATATGGTTTACTGACTGAAGTTGATACAAAGATTCAGTTGCCTATTGACATCTATAGTGACGGTAAAGCAGCGATACAAATAGCGGCAAATCCAGTTTATCATGAGAGAACTAAGCATATTGAAATTGATTGCCATTTTGTGAGAAAAATAATTCAACAAGGTCTTATCAACACAAAGTACATTGCAACAATAGATCAACCAGCAGATATCTTTACAAAAGGTCTAACCAAAGTTCAGCATGAGTATCTGAAATCCAAACTAGGTGTGATCAATATTTTTCCACCACCTAGTTTGAGGGGGAGTATTAAATAATATTATGTGAGGGCAGATTAGTCTTTTAGCTAGAAGTTGTTAAATAACCATCTAATAGTTGTTAGGAAGTTTAGTTAGGAAGTTAGTTAGTTAGTTAATTAACTATAACTACATAATTAGTTCAATTGTATAAATACTTGAATTAACATATGTACAATACACTTTTTAGAGATAATGAAATCTAAGAATTTACTATTTCTCTCTATCTCTCCGCCAGCTATCTCTCTCTCTCTCTCTCTCTCTCTCTCTGATTCATCTATGTTCTTCTTCTTCTTCTTCTTCCTAAACTTCTTAACTGATTTCTTCATGATCTTCATCATAATTGTATGAAAAATCTTCAAAGTGATCCAATTTTTCTAGACAAAGGGCAAAACTCAAAATTTTATGGTCCTTCACCTTTCCCTCGCCTAATTAATTGAAATATCAGCATACTTCTAGAAGCTCGAATCAGCATTTCTTTTAGAGAAAGTAATTCTTCACAATTTGAATACAAGAAAATAATTTTGAAGATCTATGTTGTTTATTTATAGATTTCTTGCGCGTAAATCAATCATTTTTGAAAATTAGACTTAAAACTAAATATTGATGTTATTCGGCCACACTCATATTAGCCCAACAATGGCCACACTGGTGATATACCATTAAAGCCCTTGATTTCATCTTTGTCTTAATAGCCATTATTTTTCTCCCAAATTAGTTAATAACTATTGATTATCCCAAAACATTGATCGCATAAAATCATTATTCTCTCCTGGGAAGATTAAAAACCATTGTATGTATACATATACTATTATGTATTTTAAAAAAAAAAGATTTGTGAGGATGGGAAAATCAAAATCCTTCGTATGTATACATATATTGTTACATATTTGTTTTAAATAAAATTTATACGGATGGAAAGATCAAAAGCTTTGTATGTAACATATATTATTTTTTGAAATTTTATGCGGTATACCTTGTTATACCATACACATATGATAAAAGAGCTTTCATTAAGCACATAATTCACCACCCTTCACTTAACCTAAACATGAATGCTAACCAAGAAACTAGTTTGGAGCCATTAAACCCGAATAACAGCCTAGAAACTAGGTCGGAGCAACTAAGGAATGCATTACACTATAACGACCCGGTCTGTCATTACGAAGAACTTGCATTTTTATTGTTGTCATTGACTTGTCATGGATTGTTTATTCTATTATTGATGTGTTAGAGCCGATAGGCTTGAAATCGGAATGGTTAAATGAGAATTCAGTAACTTAGTCTTTAAAGGATAGCCTTATAATGGGAAAAGTCAATTGAGAGTTGACTTATTGAGAAACGATCTCAGAATACGGATTTTATGGCTCGGATAGCTTCGTTAGGTGATTTGGGACTTAGGAGTGTGTTCGGAATATTTTTGTGACGTCCGGTGTAGAATTAGGCTTGAATTGGCGAAAGTTAGTTTTTGGCGATTTCTGCTTGGCAGTGAAAATTAGGATATTGGGATCGGAATGGAATTCCGGTAGTTGGAGCAGGTTCTTAATGTCATTTTGGATATGTCTGTAAAATTTCAGGTCAATCGGAGTTGTTTTGGATAGTTTCGGCATCGTTGGAGGATTTTAGAAATTTCAAAGTTCTTAGGCTTGAATACAATGTAAATTTGGTGTTTTGATGTTAGTTTTGGTGTTTTAAAAGTGCAGCTAAGTTTGAATGATGTTATGTGATGTGTTGGTAACTTTGGTTGGGGTCCCGAGGGGCTCGGGATTGATATCGGGTGGTTATCGGGCATTTTTGGCCTTAGGGAAATCTGATGAGTGTTGTTCTAGTGTTTTCGCACCTGCGGATGGGGAGCCGCAGGTGCGGTCCCGCAGGATCAGGCGAGGCACCGCAGGTGCGGAAATTGGCCAAGTGAGGGGACTCCGCAGGTGCGAGGAATTTGTCGCACCTGCGATGTCGCAGGTGCGGAAGGGGCATCGCACCTGCGAAGCCGCAGGTGCGAGATCACTGGACAGAAGGTATAAAAACCAGCCTTCGCGAATTTTAGCCATCTTTCTTAATATTTCATCCGGGTTTGAAGTTTTTTGAAGAATTTTGAAGAGGGAATTCGATAGTTCTTCACCAAGGTAAGATTTTTGGACTCTAAACTCGTTTATATGTGATTAAAGGTCGGAATTATGGTGGAAATTAGGGGAAAATCAGTGTAAATTGGGTGATTAGGGCTTGGGATTTAGAATATTTAAAATGGTGATTTGAGGGGTCATTTGGACTCCAATATAGTGTTCTTTATATGTACAGACTCGTGAGATGACGAAGAACAATTTGGTATAAAAGTTTCTGAATTTCGGGACGTGAGCCCGGGGGTCGGGTTTTGACCAATTTCGGAATTTTTGAGTATTGTGATACATTTCAATTGGGATTAGTTTCTTAGCATATTATAATGATTTACGTCTGATTGTTGGTAGATTTGGAGCACTCGGAGGCCGAATTTAGAAGCAAGGGCATTGCGGAGTAGTGTATTAGCCTGTTTTGAGATAAGTAACGCTTCCAAACTTGGAACTGAGGGTTCGAAACCCCAAACTATTTGATATTTGTTGTTAATTAAGGTGACGCACTTGCCACCGAAGTCTATACACCCCCAATGAGCGCACATATATTCCGGAGATGGATTTCTTCGTGGTTGTTATGTTTCAGAGATGGATTTCTCCGTGGTTATTATGTTCCGGAGATGGATTTCTCCGTGGGGCTGGATCAGCCTTTTTCCTCAGTACTTAGTGACTGTGTCACTTGTGATTATGTACTATCCGGGATGGACTTCCCTGGGCCTGAAGGCCGTATTCTAGTACTGAGTGGATCACCTTATGAGAGCTTGATTAATGAGTACACATCGTTCATGATTCTATATGCATTCTTGCTAGTATGCAGGGTTACAAACATATCTTGATACATCGTATTTATTTCCTGATATATTATTGTCATGTCTAATTTATATACTGTTGTTTAAATTGTCGGAGGTTTAGTCTGTCACTACCTCTCAGCCTGTAGTTTGGTTTTGTTACTACTGAGTTGGTGTAATCACGTTACCCCCTGCACCTTGTGTGCAGATCCAGGTACAGAGGAGTTCAGCTCGGGTCAGGGAGCGCATCAGTTTCATCAGAGTTAACGAGGTCGCAGCTGGCGACCGTGAACTCGTCTTCTCTTTCCTTTCTACTTGTCGTACTTATTTTCAGACTATGTTAGTCATTTCTTTTTTTTATTAAGTATTAGCAGCTCATGACTGTGTGACACTGGATCCGAGATTAGTAAAATTTAGTCTTTGGAATTTTATAAACTGGTTTTCCCAAAATACTGGATTTATTATTAGTATTATTGATTTCAGAATTTGTTAAAAAAGGGCATTTTATGGGAATTTGTATTTAGTTAGATAAAATGGGTGGCTTGCATGGTTCCACGACAGGCGTCATCACGACTCCGGAAATGGGTCGTGACATACACATATCATTGAGGTTGGATTCGGATGACAATTTGATGAATGAAGATGAGTGGGTCAACATTGATTCAGACGGAAGCTTCAATGATTCTCATGTTGACGATGATGATGTTGATGATGATGATAACAACCATTATTTAGAAGAAGGGGGAGAAGGTGGAGAGGAAAAATAAATGTCTAATGAGTTCAATGAAGAAGATCTAGTAATTTGTCCAATTACCTGATGTGGTTCAGTAATAAGGATGTTATGTTTGATTTTTACAAAGAACATGTAAGATTATCAGGGTTTTGTATTTTCAAAATAACATCAAACAAAAAAGGTGGTGATATTGTTAGGTATGTGGAATATGGTTGTGATAGGTCTAGGAAACCAAGGAACAAGAATGTTACCAAGAGGAGGAACTGTCGTGCTAGAATAAATGAAATTTTGGAGGAGAATGGTTCATGGCATGTTTCAAAGGTGGTTAAAAAACATAATCATCAATTGGAACCAACACTATTGTGATTAATGGTTGGACACATATCGCTCAGTAAGTCTCTTAAGAGAGCTCTTGTAGCCAAAGATATTGCTAGCTTAAGACCCTCAAAAAATATAAGAGTCGCTGAAGTACTTGCTGGTGGCCCAAAAATCCGGGTTGTACACCAAATGGCTGTAGAAATTATATTTTGAAGAGTAGAAAGCTTCAGTTGCAAGAAGGGGATGCACAATCATTACTTAAGTTCTTCAGTGACATGCACCAAAAAGATAGGGAATTTTACTACTCCATAAATGTGGATAGTTTTGGTCGACTTCATAATGTCGTATGGGTTCATTCACACTCTAAGGTTGCATATGAGGAGTTCCATGATATAATATGCCTTGATACCATATACCTTGTGAATCGATACAATATGCCATTTGCTTCATTTGTTGGTGTCAATCAGCATAGGCAGTCCATACTTTTGGGATGCGCTCTTATGTCTAGTGAGGATATAACACGTTACAAAATGATGCTCTCTATATGGCTTGGGGCTCTAAACAATGATCATCCATTAGCTATCATGACTGACCAATGTGATAGTATTAAATCTTCCATCAATGAATTGATGCCAAATACAGTACATAGATATTATATATGGCACATATTTGCAAGTTGCCTATGAAGTTAAGCGGAGTTCTTGATGGTAAGACTGCAAAGGCAGAATTTAAGGCTTTAGTCCTTGATAGCATTAACGTTGCTTAGTTTGAGAGAAGATGGACTGATTATATTGCAAAATATAACTTAGATGGAAAAGATTAATTTTATAAGCTTTACTTGGAGAAGGAAAAATGGGTTCCTATATACCTAAATGATCACTTTTGGGCTGGGATGTTGTCTACACAAAGAAGTGAAGGAATGCGTGCTTTCTTTGATAGATTTATCACCCGCCAAAGTACTTTGAAGCTATTCGTTCAGCAATATGAGTTAGCCATAAAAGCTAAGTTCGAGAGAGAATTGGAAGTTGAATATAGGTCAAGGTGCTTTGAACCAAAATGTTTGTCTGAATTCGCATGGGAGGAAAACTTCAATCATGTTATACTCGTGAATTTTTTCAAGTACAGTTAAGAAAATTGTACCATTGTGAAATTAGCACCCCTGAAGATCATCAAGAAAACCCTGGAGTAGAGAAATACATAATAACTGATTATTCGCTCAGGAGTTCTAACACTAGAGACCCATTTGTATTCACGGTTGAATATACACCTATTGACGAATATCTAAGTTGCAGCTACAAGTGATTTGAAACAAGAGGTATTCTATGTTGCCATATACTTAAGTTGTTGTCTCATAAGAGGATTGAAAACGTTAATGAGAGGTATATATTGAAAATGTGGAGAAGAGATGTTCATCCACACTTGAAACGTTTCTTTCTAGGAGGTTACCCACGTATGACTTCTGAATACATGATGTACAGGAAACTATTAAAGCAATTTGAACGGGTTTGTGATATTCCATTGGACACTGAAGCGATGAGGCAATATATTAAGTATGATTTGAACAAATTGGAGCATGAGCTTTTGAATTGGGATGGTGATATGATAGTTCCAAATTAGGAACTGGAAGATACACATGATGGTGTGGGTGAGGGTGGGGGTGTGGGTGAGGGTGGGGGTGGC